>VNJS01004849.1:0-21932 GCA_008042575.1 Drosophila watanabei
TAATTATTGTGGATTATCATTGGTGGGTTTAATTGCCACAAGTTGGTTTTAGGTGAATACGTGATATTTATAGCTGATAATATAGTGATATTCATAACAGATGGATATTGTTAATAATAGATTTAAAGGGCAATTTACAATCATATATTTTTAAGCAAATTTTTCCTTATTTTTAGTTTTGAAAGATTGATATTATTTTATAAAAAAATCAACTTCTTTACAAGAAGTATTGTTTTGGTCCTAAAAATGTTCCAAAATTTCTAAATATATTTCTGATAAATCCTCTTCTGATAAATATCTTTATAGATTCTTAATTTTTTGGTTTATAATTTCCTTCCTAATAAATATTAACTTAAGCACTTTTTAAAGCTTTTTACAACTTTTGAACCCTTTACAGCCCCTTCAAGTTCGTTGCCTAAGTCTTTTGTTGTCCTTTCAAGTTGCTCGCCTAAGTCTTTTGTCTTATCTTAAAGAATTTGCTTTCAAGCTTATTTTTCAAGTATTTTCCCAGCATTTCCCAATCAAGCCTGACCACAGATATCAGTACATCGATCATTTCGGTCACTTCACAGGCCCCCAACTCCTTCTTGAGTCCCCACCAAGCTGCATTTCCGTTTCCGAGCCCAATGTCACTGCTGTCAGGCGTCGTCGGCGTCGTCGGCGGCCAACTCGAACTCGAACCACAAAATGTGGGTGGTTTTCGAGTTTTTGTGCAGCGGCTACACATGTCCGTATTTGCATACAATGAGCCAGCGCCAGAGGAGCGGAGCTTGCATGCCAAGTGCAGTTCCACTCCGTTCTCTGTGCTCCGTTCTATTCCGATCTTGCACAACCCCATAGAACAGCCAAAAAAAAAAAACCGTAGAAAATACATATATTAGACCAGTGCTCGCCAAGATCGCTTCCGCCTCCAAGCGAATCCAAGCAGCCCAATCTCGCAGTGTAAATTACGATCAGTCCCACGCCAAATAAAAGCAAGCTAACTAACTAACTAGCGAACACGCCACCTTAGAGGAAAACAAACACACAATTAATTGAGGCAACGTCATCAAGAGTTTGGCATTTGAACTTGGATTCTCTTGGTATGCTTTATAGTGTAGTATAGGGCAAGGCATGGGCTTATGTCACCGCCACCCGCTGGGTTCATGTACTCCACATGCCGTCACACTTGGCGAAGCCGAAAGGAAGTCGCATCGAAATCAAAACACACAAATCGTTCTTTGATGATCTCGGCTGGCGAATTTTTTATATTTAGAATTGCCATAAATCTTTTGCACTTGACAACTCAATTTCTTCTGTAAAGAACAATGAGATCATGTACATGAAGAAGCCAGAAAAATAACCTTGAGGGGGTTATATTTATACAGGTTTTCTAAGATTTCCTCAGTGCTAAAGCTAATTTATTAGAAAAGAAGAATTTGTCAAGAATAAATAAAATATAATACAAATGTATAATAATTACTAATAAAATTAAAATGAAGTTTTCATGAATTCCAAGTTACTATATATGTAGTTCTTAAGTTGTTTTACTTGCCTGATAAATAATTGAACTTTAAATACTTTTCAATTAATAATTTATTACCTAAAAGACACCTAAGAACTCTTTAACCAAAATAACCCCTGTGGATGACCCCAATTTTTCATCTCATTGTGCCAACGCTTTTGGCCATTTATCAAAACTTTTGGCCGCCGCATTATTTATTATACCGTTTTTGGTGGGTGGGTTTAGTTGCGCCGAGCTTTCGGCGCTGTGTGTCGAGTGTTTGTATGCGAATGTGAATAATGCACCACCGCCCACTCAAACCAAAAACCCCACCATCCCCGTATCGCTCCCAAAAACCAGATCCGATGAGCATTATGCCAGGCTAATGGGTTTAGTTTTGTTACGCAAATAAAAGCCGCGCGAATGTGGGTCAATCGAGAGCGGCTGTCATCTGTCAGTCGACCGGCGTCGACCCAAAACCTAATGAGTTTTAGTTGTGCGCGCCGCCAGCTTAATTCTAGATTTTAGTGTCATTGTGGTGGCTGCCGTTGTTGCAACCCTCAAGTGACCCGTGTCATAGTCATAGTTTAGATGTTTAGTTAGGTTATAATGGTTTAACTTGGGACTTGGGGGAGCGCGAATCCATGAGTTAGTTGAGGGAACATTGGAAACAGGGAGATCTTCGAATCAACTCACCCTTCAGTTCATCCATGGGATAGCCTACACGGTCTCGATCTCGATCTCGGTCTCTATCACCAGGCATGGGACGTTCTGTTATAACAAAAAGAATATTTAATTTTAAGAAAAATATTTTAATTAATAAAATATTTTAATTACTGAAATCATCGGGATTAAAATATGTTGCTATAGTCTTGTCATCTTCATAGCCTCCATAGCCATCTCCTGGACGCATGGCGCTGCCATTCCTTCGTATGTACTCGTCTCTTGGCGGCGGTGGAGCTTCGTAGGGCGGAGGAGGCCTGGCCGAGGGTCCATTCATTCCATAACCATCATGTGGCTGCTGTGGCGGCGGATCCGGACGATTGGTGTAGTCTGGACGTGGCTCCCGATGGCCATCATAGCTGGGACTGGGCCGTGGTCCGTAGGAAGGCGGCGTGGAGCTGTCGTAGGGACGTGGCGGAGGCGGCGGCCCCGGGGGATAATCAGGACGATCAGCAGTAGGCCTGGGTGGCGGCCTGGATGCATAACTGGGTCGCTCCTCCGAAGATCCACTCGAAGGTCTCATCGTTGGCGGTGGAGTATATCTCTCCGGTGAGCCATAACTGTAGCCGTTCCCATAACCCAAGCCGAAAATGGGTCTCGGGGGACCATGTGGCGTGGGTCGGGGACCATCATCCTGCGCAGGATCCACCGGACCATAGTGTGGACGATAGTGCTCATCCACCTCGGGGGCATTGGCAGCATAGCCACCAGGAATGTAGACATCCTCGTTGGGCGAGGGATAGTTGTTCTCATAGAGAGTCGGGTACTTGTACAGCGGATACAGGTCGTGGGAGAAGTACAAGCGATCTCCCACACCAGGAGCAGGTCCAATAGAAGAAAGCGGAGGCGGAGGTGGCGGTGCACCGCCATCCGTGTGGGGAGTGGGATTCACCACCAGCACGGGGGTATTGCCCACGTCCAGCGGTCGGTTGGGCAAATCCACGGGCGTCGGTCCCGGCGAGATGGGACTGGGACCCGGGACGGGCTGGAGGCCGGGGCCAATCGAGTTGTCGCTCAAATCGAAGCAGTTCGTCTTGCGCGTGTACAGATCAAAGTCGGGATCGAAAATCACGCCCCCCGGCCGCCCGCCGCCCCCCGAGCCGTACTGTTCCGACGACAACTGACAAGTGCCGTTTCCGCGTCGATGAACACTGCAAAAAAAACACACACACAACAAGAAAAATTACCGAAAAGATACACAAGTTGGAATGGAAATTGGGCAATTAATTGGCCAACTGACAGGCTTGGAGGAGACTCACCCGAACGAGATCGCCTGACACTTCTCGCCCGCCTGCAGGCACTTCTCCTTGCACATCTTCAGCGAGTTGGTGTCTTCGGTGCGGAAGGTCTTCTCAAATGGCAGCATCGCCTCCAGCGCGATCCGCTCGAAGCAGTCTGTCGATGCAGAGATTCACAGATTGAAGGTATTACAAAAGGTTCACCTGACAGTTGGGCAATGAATGCAATGTTCCCCTCCGCCCCTCCTCCCAGTTCCCTTCTCTAGCTATAGCATTGCGTCACCGCACTTGCACTTTCAAGGCCACCTCCGGCCGGTGGTGCTCCACTTCGTCCACTCCACTCTACGGTAGGTTAGTTTTATTGACTCTGCAATTGTCTCTGGTGTCCAATTGTTAGCCGGCTTTGTTCTCTCCATTCGAATTTGAATTTTATTAACTTTGCGTGCTGCTGCCAGTTGAGGCATTAACCCATAGGCGACCACAGAGTTCTCCTTTATTTTTTTATTTTTGTCAGTGCATGAATAATTCAAAAAGGTCAAGCCGTGGACAAAACACCAGTGGCCATGCTTGATGGATTAGCCCCCAGCCTATGGTTATTAGATGGGCATAATCTTTTCCAAGAAATTACCTCATTTAGAATATCTCCTATGTGATGCTAATTACTCTAGTTTAATTCATATTTACCAACTAACACGGAGTATGCTTTTGTTTAAGAAATGATTAATGATCTTTCAAAATAACTATTTGCATACTTTTTGTTCATATTTAAACTACAGGTGTCATGTTCTGATATACAATTTACATTTTTGTGAGCGCAGGTCAAGGTTTAGAAAAGAATGTATATTATGATAAAATGTGAAAAATGCTTATATCATCAAATGTATATAAAAACTAATATTGTTTAATTTGAAAAACTGGATGAATCGATAGTTCTTGTTAAGTTTTGATTGGAAAATTATTAAAGAAAGTCAAAAAATTATAATAATTTAGTTAATATTAGTTTATTAGGGTGAAGCAATCAATATCTTTTATTATTTTCTTTAAGAGAATTTATAGAAATCATTTTAAGAAAATTCAAATTGCAATTTAAAGAATTAAATTTTTCAAACCTATGAAATCATGTAAATGCCATTTTCTTGTTTTTATTTAGGACAAAAAACTATTTATGAAGATTATTTCTTAGTAAGAATTTAAATTATGGCAATGGACCACTTTCTTAAAATAAAAATTTATAAACCCAACTTTGATATTTAATAACAAAGACAAACCTTTTATTACCATATTGTAAACATTTTCCCATTCGCATAATAAAGTTCATAAAAGTAAAGTTCTCGCAAAACGCCATTAAACGATCTTAACGATCAATTGTTGATTAGCTTGTTAATTAACACATTAAATGAATGGAATTTGGATAAAAATGCAAATTACAGAAAATTTGTTTATGATTTTAGAAAAAAAAAGAAATTTAATATTAAAAAACATAATTAAAAATGTTTTAGCGCTAGCTTTATTAAATGTAAACTTTTACAAAAAAAAATGATAACTTGTTATAGGGCTGTAATTGAGCAAATAATAATAGCTTGAATGTTTTCATTTTGGGTTAAATTTTGTATGGCAACATAATAACAAAGGTGTGTGCCAGAACATTAATTTAAAATATATACTTTAATATAATTTGAGTGAAAATTAAGGTTATTGTGCTGAAAACTGTTCCTACTTCTAATTTTTGGTAATAGTTTCCAAAGGTTAATAAAATACTTTCGTGTCGTAGTAATATCTTTTTATATTAATACTAAAAAAATATGTTCTACCCATCCTGGGAGCTCTCAATTCAATACCAGAAGCCATACTAAGGGTTTACTGGTCTTCCCATAAATTGAATAATGATTATATAGAGCTCCCTGCAGCTTCCTATTATCTCTCACTTACCATTGCGTGCGGAGACCAATTGATTGTCGACTGTCAGAGCAGATGTGGCGGTAAACCAAAGGCCGATCAGGTGAAATGCGAGCAGCAGACGCAGCATCCGCTGTCCGCGAATGTTATCGCCAATCGCGATCATTTCTCGCGTCGATATCCGATAGTTAAAACTGATGCTCTCTTTTCGATTTGGTTAGCTCACTTAACTCGCTTTTTCTGCGGCACTTCCCTTGCACATTATCGGCGGTTTCACTGGATTTTATAACTGGGCTCCAATGCCCGAAGATTTGCTCGAGGCACCGACTGGATGGACGAGAGATTGCGAACTGAGCGCCGGCGATCAGCTCGAGGCGCGTAGAAACCTTCTTCTTCTTTCTTCCGCCTTTCTTCGGAGTCGCGTGTGTGTTTCTTTTTTCTTTTATTTTTCTTTTTTGATTATTTCTAGCTTTCGCGTTACGATTCGCTACTTTTCACATTCTTTTCACCGTTAATTATGTTGCCAAAATATGCAGATCATTAAAAATGAGCCAAGATCAGCTTTATATTTACGGGCTCGCTTTCTGTGAAGATTCTGCGGCTTTGCGGAAGAAGCCGCCGGGTCTATGGTTATTATGATGGTATGACGGGTGTGTATGTAACTGCGAGTGGAAGAGAGAAGGAGAGAGTCAATAACCTGACCGACCAACCAAGCGCGATACGGATTTGGATTCGGAACTGAACCTTCTTACAGACGATGACGTCAGAGTTCACTGCACACACACAGAGAGAAGGGAAGAGACGAGAAGAGAAGAGAAGGTGCCTGTGACCTTTCGACCAAAAGTTTTTGGAGTTGTCCGATAATTAAAAACGCGAATGACAAAGTGCTCATCAATGCGTAAATTCAGCATTTGTCATTGCAAAGCCAGAAGGTAAAAAATAATACCAAAAAAAAAAATAAACACAATAATAGCTTATTTTTTCATAGTTTCTAAAACAAACTTGGGAAAGAATCTTGATGATTAATTAAAGGCGGAAAGAACAATTCTTGGCATAAAAATAAAATAAATTTGATGGAGAATTTCAGACTTTCTTTTATTTGTAGCTTGAAAAGCGAGGGAAAAAGCAGGGAAATTAAGCTGGGAAATGTAGCGAATATAACGGTAGTTCGTTGCGCTTTGACACTTTTGCGAATCGCAAATCTCCACAATTTCGGCTAATGACAAGAAAGCCAGAAAGCACCCTCTCTCACACACACACCTAATTTCAATTAACTTTTACGTTTTAACTATACTTTTTGTTTAGTTTCTTGTTTTTTAGCGCAGCTTCAATTTTGTTTTCTATTTTATTTTATTTTATTTTTCATTTGTTGTTTTGGGGCTCGTCTCTCGTTCGGTTTGGCTGCGTCGCGCACTCGACGCCGATCCGCACTCGCTAAACAATTGAAACTGAATAAAAATTCTGATTTAGTTGTGTTCGAAACTCATCGGAAGAGCAGAAAGCGGCGCAGACGCGACAGTGCTGCGGCAGAGCCGCGGGCAGAGCCAGTGGCAGCGGCAGCGACAGCTAAGCATCTCTCTCTTCCTAAATTGTTGAATTGATGCACTGAAAGAAATAATTTGAATAGTTTATAACGTTTATGAAATATATTTTAGAGTAAATATAGCCAATGTTTTGTATCCAGATATCTAAATATTGAATTTTGCGATTTAAATCTTTATTATTTTTGTAATTAATAAACTAAAATATAAATATGAACCTTTTCCAAATAAGTAATAAAAAAAGAATACTTTTATAGCTATTTATAGAATTCTAGTCTAATTTTTTTTTTAGTATACAGAATAATTTAAGTTAAAAGATTCAGTCAACAAGATAAGAAATAAACACAAAAATATGAACATTTTTTCTAGTCTTTGTATCTTAAAATTCACAAGTTCGAATTCGGCGATTCGCTAGTATAATCACGGAAATCAGGAAATAGTTATAAAGAAACTTAATGTTTAAAAGTGTAATTATAAATTCTATTTTATAATTTATTTTTTATTTATTAATAGTTAAAAATACAACATCTTAAAACTATACATTAATGAAAAGTTATATAGTTTATTCCTAATCAATTCACGGCTTTAATTCCTTTTATTTATTCAAGTGTAATATAGTTGTTGTTTATTTAGATGGTAGCTCAGGTGAGCCATTGCCAGGCGTGAGGTGTTTAGGGCGCGGGTGTGAGGTGCTGCTGGGAGGCGCTGGAGCTTGGCTCTGCAGAGATCGTCATCATCATTATCATCATTAGCAGTGCCCACGCTGCGCCCACTTGAGACAGCAGCGGGGGAGACACAGAGGAACGAGGAGGGAGGGCTTCCGAGGAGCGAAAAGAGCTACTTGGGAGGTTCGTCCGATTTTCCCTGATAGCTGGCAATGACTCTCGAAAATTGTTTGAAACGAAATTGTAACAGGAAAAGGGGTTAGGAAAAGCGAATACTCTTTCTTTAAATATGAAAAAAATTAAGCTAAAAAATATACCTAATTACAAATTAACAAATACGTCATATGGGCAATTCTCTGATGTCGCACGCGACATTTGTACGCATTCAAACTGAAATAAAACAGGTTCTAAGACATTATTTTGATTTTACAAAATTTGAAAATTATAGCTCTTAGTAAGCTCTATAATTGGTGTTAGGACCGATTTTGTAAAATTTTTCGTTTTCGAGAAATTTACCAAAATGTATGGAATTCGCACGCGACAAAAACAGAAGTCACTTTTTTAAAAAGGCGTTCAAACACTGATCTCAGCAAAACCTGATGAGAGATTTTAGTGCAATTAGTTTTAATGTATTATGGATAATGTTGTCTTCAATTTATTTTTAATTTGACCCTAAAATATGAAGTAGTTTTTTTTTAAGTTAAATTTATATCGATGTCGCACGCGACATGTCGCACGCGACACTTTGTTCCATCATACTTTCCATGTTGTTTTTTAATATTTAAGTAAATTAGAAGAGCCTATATCCGTTTTATTTCGATATTTTGCATTCTTCTTGTAATGTTAGGAAACCAAAGTTAAAGCATAATGCCTTTGTTTTAGGTGTTTTTATAAAAACAAAACAAGCTCTTTTTTATGATGTTTTTCATCAAAATGATGAAAAATCGCATTTACGCAAAAATGCATGCGAACATTTTTAAATCTTTTTTAGAATACGTTAAAGGCTTGAAAATGTGATCTATTGGAACACTTCCTAAAGTTACTATGTTGACAAAAAAATTTTTAGAGAAGTTTTAATTTTTTGGCCGTGGTTGTTGTTTTCAGAGAATCACCCATATATAGAAAAATCTTTATATTGTAATATATGAAACAATCCTGATTAATTTACTATATCTTTTCATCAGTGTTTATAAATAACATATTATTAACCCGCCACCGTTATTTCCTTCATAAAAATGAGACATTAAAGTGTTTATGGCTAATAAAAAGTTGCACATTTTATTGTACAGCCCGCAATTTAATGTTTTGTTTGCCAAACCTAAATCAAAAAATCTATATAAAACTGTGAATTCAACTGTATTTTAGCTCATTGTTTTATGACTCGGAATATGAGTAGATACATATTCCATCCTATAGCTCATATACCCCATTGAGTATATTCATCAGCTTGGCGTGATTATTGCTTGTGTGTTATGTGTGTTTCTCTTGATGCAATTAGAGACAGAACTCTTGGCTAGAAGCCGGGAATTAGTGGAGCAATCGAATCAGAACCGAAAACCCAGACCAAGAATCCAAGAAATCTAAGAATTCAAACCGGAGTTTTTCGAGTTTGGAGCTTGGAGAGTTTTCTTTACGCCTTGCTGACCGCGCTAAGCGGTGTGAAATTCAAATTTAACGGACACCCAGCTGCCCACGAGTGCATTAGGTTTTTTATATTTAACTCAAGCGTTAATTCGAGCCAGTTTTCGTAAAAAACTCGAAAAAGAGATTTTCGAAAGATGAGGAAACCCAGGGCAATGATGATGATGATGATGCGGTAGGGGGAGGCAGTTGGGTGGCGCATAATTGGCGACACCTTTAAGTGCCGACCTTGTCATGCTTGCTGGCGTCGTCTAATTCAGGCCGGGGTTGTTCTTCATCAGCGCCCATCGCCATCGACTCCGAAATCTGCCACTGCGCGTGCGCAAAGTCGCCGTCGCAGTCGTCGTCGCAGTCGCAGTTTGCGTCGATCTTGGCAGAGTCAGGAGGTTGGACCCTGATTCGGAATCTAATTCGAACTCAGGCTGAGATTCGGAATGGGATTCGCTGAAGGCGAAGATGAGCTCATTTGGCGAGCTCATTTGCATATCAGGAACTCTGAGGAATTCTAACTCGTAGCAGAGGTTACGCCCCTTGAGTCAGTCATCGGAGAGTTTTGGGGATTGCCCGAAGAACAATAAAAACGAAAAATTGGTTCCCAATTTGCATATAGAAAATTAATTACTTAACAATTTGCATTATGTTTTGGTTAATAAATTAGGTAATTAGTGTTTAATAAATATAAAAGGTTAAGAGAAATTTTTTAGATGAGAACAGAAGTCATTGGAAGACAAGTATAATTTAATATTATTTACTAAACCCGAGTCTGTTCCTTTGTACCATACGATAAACTTAATAAACTTTAATGAACTTAATTACAAATTAGTATATAGAATATTTATTACTTAACAATATGTATATGTTTGGTTTAATAAATTTGGTAATTAGTGTGTAATAAGTATAAAAGGTTAATAGATATTCCATAAATGAGAACAGAAATCATTAGAAAATATATACAATTTAACATTATTTACTAAACCTGTGTCTGTTCCTCTGTACCATAAAATACACTTAATAAACTCTAAAGAACTTATTTACAAATTAGGATATAGAACATTAATTACTAAAGAATTAGCTTTACGTTTGGGTTAATAAAATTTATTATTACTTTTTAATAATTATTAGATGCTAAAAGATTTGCTCAAATGGGCAAAAGGCCGTGTATCATAAGAACATAAACTAAATATTTCCATGTCAAAAATAATTACTTAATAATATTTTAAGATAAATCTAACATTAGGAGGTATTTCCTAAATAAACAAAAATTCATCAAACACAGAAAATAATCCTTATTGACCATTATACCGTGCTGATGCCATATTATCATAAGGAGAATTCACCTTCATCTTATCAATAATTCACTGATCATTCAAAGAATCTGCATCAGACCCGATATAATCTCCTGAAAATGGTTAAAACACTTAATTAGGTCAAGTCACTTCTTAACATTTTAAAATCAGAGCATGTCCTTATGAATATTCTATTAATATTCTTTAAAAATATTTATCAATCCCGTCAAAGTCACCACCCAGGCAGGTCAAGTCTGCTCCGTCTTAGAGCCAACACTCAAATGGCCAAAATAGAAGGCTCGCTCGCACTGGCATTGCACAATTATCGAATTTGGGGGCTGCTCCACATATCGGATATATGTGGCATACAATAGAGCCTCTTGCTTGGCACTTGTCCCTCGACCCTATCAAAGACCCAAATCGCAAACGCATCAAAATTCATCCAACATTCGGTGGCGATCGGCGATCGGCGCTTTTGGCGGACGCTCTTAGCCTGCCAAGTGGGTGAGGCTATCCGAGTCGAAGTTGACCACGTCTCTAGCGTATCTGCGTGGAAATTTCAATTTGATTTTTGGCCGTGTCTAAAAGTGCAGAGATCGATGGCGACCCAATCGCAGGAAAGCCTCCTCCAAGCCGGCGTCATGTAATCCGAAACGATTGGGCAAACGACTTCGGCGTGGCTCAGGTCACATAAATCGCCGTCGAAAAGCTGATGATTGGCAGTTGTGGGCCAGCAGGAAGCCCTCCGCTGATAACACGTACCAAAGTCGTTCATCCAAACTTGGTTTAGTCGCACGGATATGCAAATTCAAGGGAACAAGACTTAATAAAAATAACTCATGCTCTGCGGAAGATGAAAGTGAGGTGATAACTGGGAAGCTATAGATTTTCTTGTGGCTTGTAAGGAATTTTGTACTTAAGATTAGTATAAATGAAGTTAGTTTTTTACAACATATTTATTTATATTTAATTATTAATTACAATTAATTACCACTCCAATCATATATCATATTACATTACTCCGCTTACCAAATTTTCTCTCCACCATTCACTGAGCATTTCACTAGTTTTAAGGGCCTTCTCCAGCTAATAGCACATTACACAATTAACAACCCGACACATTTAATTAGCAGCATTACAAGAAACTATTCATTCACTTTAATGCAATAAAAATAATGCAATAATATCTGTTATATATAATTGCAACAAGGGATTACGTTTAAGGGAAAAATAGATGAAAGACTTACTGACTTGAAACTCAATCACTTACCTGTCACACATCACAATCTATTCCTACCCCGTAAGCTTGAATTATGAGACAGTTATCTCATATGAATCTAAGACGTTTTTATCACAAAACGATTTGTCCAGCACTCCACCGATTTATGTCCCGTCATGTTAAACCAATTGACTGATCAGCCGGCCATGTTCCGCCGTCCAATTAGATAGCATTGGTTTGTGGCTCTGTATATCGTTTGGCCATATCGTTTTGCTTTATTTGTATATATTTTTTTCCATATCTGCATAACGACGAGCACTTGGCTTGTTTTACATCATGGTCGGTGCTGAGTGAGCCATTGGGTCTGCCACGGCGTCTGAGTCTCTGTGTGTGAGTCGGAGTCTAGTGGCCAGCTGTTCGACTTTAGCTAAATGGCAGATCCTATTACAGAGAGAGAAATTGTTTAACTTAGTAGGGAAATTTAGAGGTTTGTAATTTGATTTCTTATGGGAGGTCTCTCTTTTAAGCTTAGCCTGATATGTATAAGCAAAGGAGAAATATGCAATAAGGAAAGAGAGTAGCAAAGAAGCTCATGGGTTTCACTCAATAGCGAACGAGAGAGTTTAACTTAATAGGGAAAATGTAAAGGTTTGTAATTTTAATTCTTATGAGAGAATTGGGTCTCTCTTTTAATGATATGTTACTACACCTTTCCTGAAATGTATAAGCAAAGAAGAAATATGCAAAAAGAAAGACGTTTCAAAGAAGCTAATGGGTTTCACATAATAGCGAACGAGAGAGTTTTCTTTTGCTGCATTTTGAGAGAGCTTTGAATGTTGAGAAAGAAATATTTGGTTCTTCTCCGTGAGATATTTCTGTTGAAAAGAATCTTATGTATTTTATAGTATAGCTTCACTGAGTATTACTCCTTGTATATCAGTATCCTAAAAAAGTTTTGATTATTAACCTTAATATCTCTCATACCATCTCTTTGAGATTCCATATCTCTCCGTGTACTTTTCGGACCCGGTCCGAGTGTTTTTTGTGTGGTCCACATTTATAGAAATCAAAACTCACCTAGCAGGAAGTATTTTTGCATGCAGAGATCTCGGGATTCGCGAGCGCGTTCGCAGAAAGCGAAAGTAATCATCCAGTGCGGCGCATAGCCAGCGGCGGATTATTGTTTTGGTTTTTTCTGTATTTTTTGCCAATGGGCACGCATGGTTCGGAGGCAGAGGGGCGTGGCAGCCAGCAGCCGTGGCATATTTATCACACAAACAAATATCCATTATGCAATTTGGCATGTCTAAAACGAGCAATTTGCCGCAAATGCAATAACATCCCGGTGAGTCGGTGAGTTGGAGCCAAGTCGGGAGCCAAGCCGGGGCCGGTTGGCAGGGGCAGGATGTCAGTGGTGCGCCCTCAAACGCAGAAAAAGCATACTGGCCTACTTATACACAGATAAACGCAGACATTCGTAGTGAAAATAGCAAAGAGATAGTAATAGTTTAACCCATTACAGGCCATATATGGCAAGCAAGTTGAATTGAGCTTTAAAAACATGTGGCGGCATGCCACAGTTAAGTGGATTTAATGACAAAAATTCAGGAAATGGTATTCCTTTTTTCCTAAAGGTTAAATATAACTTATAATCAGTATTGTTTTCTATTTGAATACAAAGAAAATCGCTTATCCGCAAATATTTAAATGAAACTTCAAGCAATAATAATCCCATTTTAAAGCTAGTAATCATCCGCTTGGCTAATTGTTTGGAATTAGTAATTAATTTCACAAATATATTAAGCAACTAACCAACTAATACTCACCAAACTAACTGCTTTAATAGTGTAAACAATTCCAGAAACGTTAATTAATTTATAATTACTTATAACAAAAAAAGAAACTCCACTACACTCCGAAATGGGTTAAAGTCTTTCGCTCTTAACACTCGATTTAACAGGGGACTTGCAACAACCAGTTGCAACCGCAACAGCTGGCTGACTACTACTCGGTGGAGCTAATGTTATGTCAGGGGCATTATAGAATCGGTCGAAAACCCCACAAAATCAAAATCAACATCAAATTCCAGATTCAAAATCGAATTTCTGTAAAATCGTGTAATGCATTGCTTGATTAGAGCCGCCACATCGCTGTTACTGTTAAGTAATTGCCCGAAATGCGTTTTATTGCAAATTTACGGCGTACGTGTTTCGTGATTCGATGTCGTGATTTTATTTCCTTTTTTTTAATACATTTTGAGGGTACATCTCACTCCTGTAATTTCAACGCTGACCCATATTAATTGACACCACCAGTCGTTGAAAGAAAGAAAACCCGTTCAAGGTCGTTTCGCCGGAGATGTCTTCGTCGCGATATGGAAGGGCCAGCCAGATTTTTATTTTTTTGGATTAGCGTGACAACTTTGTCTTGGCCCACGTTCACTTTTTAAACCTGAGGAAGGCCGCTAAGTGATCCATTCAGCAATGATATATGTGCTAGTTGGTCAGTCACTTGGAATGATTTTTAGCCCCGCTCCTCGTTGTCTTGCGATTATGATTATGAAATTAATGTAATTTGTGTTGTATTACACAAAGCAGAGATCTGCACTGCGCCAGAGTCAAAGTTCGATTGTCTCTGCGTCATAAGACAACTGAAGCATACATTGACCATGCACTTAGAGAAATAGTTTACAGATGTTAGGTTATGTTAGTGACTTAAAAAACTGACTTAAAAGTGAAGGAACTAATATAGATCGATCTTAGATACCTACAAAATACTTAAGAACTATCAAAGGTTGAAATATACAAATTTGAATAGACGATTACGAACTTGAAAACATATTTTTTAGTACTTTCTCCTAGTCTATGATCTTAAAGAAAAATATATTTTTAGTAAGACTCTTTCGATTTTAAAACCTTTTTTTATTTGCATATTTTATAAACATTTTAAACCGAGTTTAATTATTATAATTATTTGTAATAGTATATACTATAGACTTTCTCTTCATTTAGCAACCTCAACCTAGTTAAATATTTTCAAATATAATTCCTCTTTCATAAAAGCAGCCTCATCCGATCTTTAAACCTTACACCTTTTCTTTATTTTTATAATTTAAATTCCTTTTTTTTATATTTCACTTATAATACTATATTTTTATTAATATTTACCCCATTTTCTTGACGTGTAACCAAACCCCCTTTCGACCAGCCGATGGGTCTTAACCCCGATGAGTGGTAAACAGAAGCCACCGAGGAGTCAACCGCATGTACACACATTTATTAACATGGCCAACAGCGGTTCACGTCCACTGTTATGGTTATTGTCGCTTTGCTGTTGCTCTTTCTGTTTTCTGTTTTATGTTTCTGTTGTGTGTTCGCTGGCCGTTGCTGATGATTGGTTGGCGTTGCTGCTGCTGTTGCGTTGCTGCTGCTGCTGTTGCTGTTTGTTGCCGTGTTTGTTGCCATGTTGCTGTTGCCGCTGCACCAAGCTCACGTCTTTCTTGTGCAGCGGCGTCGACTCTTGGCGAAAAATCGCTGCTGGCGCCGTGTATAAAACGGATGAGTCGCAGCCTGTGGTTATCAGTCACCACCTGACAGTGCTCCGGTTTTATTATTTGCTTTGTGCAGAAAGTCTAGCGCCAGCCCGCAATGTCCGCCCTGAAAGCCTTCGTAAGTGCGAAAAAGGATATCGGTGTTAAAAAAAAAACAAAGTTTTAAAAACTGTTTTTAAAAACATTCCACTTGGAGCTGGAAAATATTTAATTCAAGTGGTGTTTTGTGGTCAGAAATCGGAATAATAAAAAGCTTATAACATTTATAACAAAAATCAACAAATTATGCAAATATTAAATCACCAAAAAAGTGGAAATATAATTAAATTTTATTTTCACAAATCCCGTAAAACTAATAAGCTGACATTGGGATTTTGTAAAACAAATTGTTTAAACTAACTCAATTTGTTGAAATGTATTTTTCATAAAACCCATTAAAAACATTTCGAGTTTGTTTTTAATAGAATATGATATGGGAACTCTGTAGCTTACTTTTTTTTAATAAGGAGTTTACTATTTATAAAGGCATCGGTTCTAAACCTAAAACATTACTATTTATTTTTGTTAAATTGTAAATTGTAAAACATAACTATTTTATATTTATAATATTTGGCAACTAAATTCAATTTAAAATATGTTGTTACACTTAGTACATTTTTTAAGTTCCCTGGAAAAAAATAAATTTCCTAACTATTTTTAATGCTTGATAAACTCACTTATTTCTCCTTAACATAATCGCCAAGACTTATTGCTTTCAAGAAAAAACACATTACCGCACAGCTCGAAACGAATACCAACCGCAGTTATCTGGCTGACTGCACATTAAACTTAATTATATATATTAATTTGTGGCTTTTAAATCGGATCTAAACACTTCCTTATCCCCTTTCAGATCTTCGTTGCCCTCTTTGCCGTGGCCTACTGCGCCCCCCATCCCGGCTTCTTTGGCAAACAGTAAGTACTTATTTGAGTCTAGGTACGGATTGTACGGATATATGTAGCTATCTCCCGCCGATCTCCGGCACCTGAACTGATCCATAAATAACCCAAGCGAATCGATAAAAATGCCCATTTCCCGCTTTATGCTAAGCTAACGAGCGGTCGCATGGCTTTTTAAACGCTGCGATTGAGCTGAGTTGTGGCTATATATACATATATACACGTATATATAAAATATGCGATCGAATTGAGCAATCAAAACGCTCGCACCACTTAGACCGCGTTCCAATCGCAGTGTCTACCATTGAACTTAGCCGATCTTGGCTCAGCGGCCCGCCGCTCAGGAATTTCACAGGCTGCGACTGGCATTTAATTCATTTGTAATGCGCGCATAATTGTGCGACTAATTGCCAATTCCGATTGCCTGCCAAGACGTCGCCGAGTTCAACCAACTGATTAGCTAATATGCCCACACACACACTCGCTTTTCGTTTTGGGTGCCAATAATCTGAGCGATTTCACTTTTCCACGATCCACAGCGAACACCACACCATCCACGTTCCCTACAAGGTGCACACCGTCCATCATCATCATGTCCAGAAAATCCATGTGCCGGTGGTGAAGCACGTTCCCGTGCCCATCTACAAGGAGGTCCCAGTCCATCATGTCCATCATGAGGAGGTCCCTGTCCCGGTCCATCATGTCCACCACGAGGAGGTGCCCGTCCATCATGTCTTCGATGATCATCACGATCATCATGGCTGGAGCTCCCACCACGGACACGGTTGGCTGTAAGCCACCGGTGTAAGTCCCACAGTCTGAAGACCGCCCACCCACACTCAGTAAATCAATGAATAAAACCAGCCTGTAAATATTGTATGTACAATGCCTAAGTTAATGATTGTAAATAAAATCACAATTCGACTGTATACAGAAAAGTACTAAAGAGGTTTTCATTTGGTGTTTAAAAAAGATGAAGGAGAAATGTATTCATTAGAAATGAATTCATAAAAATAAAAAGGATGTACCTTCTTTAAATAGATTATTTTAGAACAAAAAGGGTTGGATTTATTATAGGTGTTCCTCAGTCCAGGAAAGGACTCTAGGTAATGCCAGTTTAATCTAAGCGATGAGTAAAAACAAGACTTTATGCCAACCTCTAATGCATATAATGCATATTATTTATACATTTCTGAATACAAAAATTAAAAATTTCAACTTTTTGGAGTAATTTAGTATAATATAAACCAACTCTACAGTTGAAAAATTCCCTCAAGAAATACCCTCCAAAATGACAGCCTCGTTTCCTACATTTTTTCCCACGAAAACATAAATAATAACACCCTAAAAAAAATCAGAGCAATGCCATATTGATTATAAATGAAATACAATTTCGATTGCACGCACCCGAGAGACAGGTAAATTGGCCCGGGAATGTGATAGTTTCGATTGGATCATTACTCCATTAGTTAATCCCATTGCAAGCCTGTAATTTGCAGTTGCACTTGACCTTGGTGTGCTGGTGGTGTGCCCACCCGAAGGCGGCAATTAAGCCGAAGTTTTGCAAGAACGACTTTCACAAAGCACTCACTCACTGGACCAGCTCCGAGTGAGGTCGACCGCCTGTCCGTCCGCTCCCTTCTGAGTCGATCCGGTCTGGTTCGATCCACTCCACTCCTCCTGGCCCACACGTAGTGCTGTAAGTCAGAGGCGTGGCAGGGCACATTCTCGTGGCATGACCGCCGCGCAGAGCATGGCTAACTAGTCCCACTTGTAGTTCCTAGTTCAACACGTTTAAAACTGGTCCTAAAACAATCGGTATTCTTAATTACACTTAATCTTGTCGAGCTTTTACTTCCTTGTAAGGACTTTAGGGACTTTTAACATTGATTTTTGTATCTTTCCTGCTTCCTTGACATTTTTCCTTAAGGAAAAAGCTTAATATTGAAGCTAATTCAATGATTTATCTTTGCAAATCTGTACACTTAAGATGTAATCCCTCTTCACATTAAGCAAAATCTAGTTTTTTACCAACATTTAGCATTTATTTCGGCGCCAACAACAAAGAATTTCAAATTAATGTTCACTAATTGAGAACTGGGAAAAGGGGATGATGTTAGAGGAAGCTGCGCCCGCCCTAGTGGCAGTACGGGAAGTTGGGGCACTGGTGGGGCGAAACTCCAGCGGGATACAGACGCTCCGTCCAGCCCGGTAGTGGAGGAGCAGCCACCGGGGCACCGGCATGTCCGGCATTCACATCGCAGTACGGATAGTTGGGACAGGTCTGAGGATTGATGCCAGCCGGATACTTATCACCGCCGGCAGCCGGAGCCGGAGCAGCGTTCCACGAGGGCTGTGGCTGCCACTGGGGCTGCGGCTGGGGATTCCACTGATGCTGCGGCTGCTGCCACTGGGGCTGAGGCTGAGGATTCCACTGCTGCGGCTGGGGATTCCACTGCGGCTGCGGGGCGCCCCACTGTGGCCGGGGATTGTGCAGGCGCTCGTTATCACAGATGGGGAAACCGGGGCAGTCCTGGGGATTAACACCAGCCGGATACTGGGCAGCTTGTTGGTGCTGGGGCTTGGCCACGGCCAGAGCCACGAGGGTAGCGAGAAGCTGAAAATAAAACGAAATTATTACAATTAATTATTAAGCAGGGATTTAAGAATAATAAAAAAAAGAGTTAAAATTTCATGATCACATGTTAAAGGATATTAGCTTTAAATATTGCAAATTCTATGGAAACACTTTATTGAATATTCAAACTTATATCCTCAAAATTAGTTCGCTTAAAATCAAATTTATTTTATAATAATTACTCCAATTTAAGGTAATTACAAGTATTTAAATAACTCTTGAGTTTCGACTTTATATTAGCCTTGATCTGAGCCTGGTTCAAAGGCTACTTACCAGCTTAAAGAACATGTTGCTGAGTGGGTGCAGGTGTTGCTAGAGTTGGTCTGTTTGGGGGGCTAATGGTAATCCTTGGCCAAATTGGACTATGAAGTCGTAGCTCAAACTTCCAATTGGGTTCCTGGTCAGTGCTGCACTGCTGCTGCCGAGCCCGGCTATCTAGCTTATATAGCTGGCCTGAGATGCTGGCTAGAACCGAGTCGGCTCTTGGCCAGGTCTCAATCTCAGCCAGAGTCTCTCGGTTTCACTTTCATTGCTCTTGGTGTTGCTGCTGCTGCTGCCTTGGTTGTTGCTGTTGCTGCTGCTGCTGCTGCTGCTGCAGTTGCTTTACTTTGCTTGACTTTTGCTTTTGTTTTTGTAGTTGACTGATCTCGCGCATATTTTACTTGATTGGCCCAACAGATTATTATGAGTCTTTGTTGCGGAGCGCGCGGACAAATAAATCGAACGGGGCCGGCGGACAGACATATATGTAGATATATATATATACATATACGGGGTAATATGCTTAAACACCCAACTATGCAAACACACAGACGACTGTGCACTTATATCGAGTTACCGACATGCCGTCATTAGCAATGAACTAAGCCCCCAACTTGCATTTTGGCCAGAAATAAAATACAAAACGAACAAATATTCGAAATCTCCAACCTGGCCTTATATATGGTGTGTGTTTTTTGACAAAGCCGCGTTGGCGTTTGGCCAATTTTCGATTTTCAGCCGCCCAGCCAGCCAGCCAGCCAGCACGGGGGATCAGTTCGTGAATCACTTGGCTCGCATTGAATAGGATCGGTTTGTTCGGTTCGTGTAAGAGGCACACAGGTCGCCATCGGATCTGCATCGCCTTGGCATGCCACTGCCACATGTCGTCGGTCTGCCTGCCCGGAAGGCAGCGGTGCTCCGAGTCATTGCAAACGGGTTTCGGTGCAGCGAACTTGCACTAGATCCCAATGCATTCGAGAGTCGGCCGCCCGAGGTTCACTTCTAGGTTCTAGGGCTGGGCTATAGCTCTGAGTTTCAGAAGGACAATAAAATAATTATTAATATCTTAAACTAGGTAGAAATAATACCTCATTTCTTAAATTAATATTAAGACAGACTTAGAATCTTAGAACAATAATAATATTTATAACCTAAATCATAAAACAAATCGAATCAAAGCTTAACAGCTAAAAAACAACCTGACTTTGAACAATCTGATTAAATTTCAACTAGATCTTCAATTTCATAAATTTATACCCTTAAAATTGTATAAAAATTGCTTTAGATTTTAATTTCTAGCTATTCCGTCCCTAGTTTTAGATTTTTCCGTTGCTAGTTTCATTTCCGATAACCCGTTATAGGTTGACGGCCGTTCAGATCGGCCAACACACACCGCACACACACACTCCGCACAGACCGCAGACCACGCAGCTTGCCAGTGAAACTGAAATTAAAACCGCCTTACGCACTAGAGTACGAGACAATGACGACAACGACGACAACGACGACGACTTCCTGGGCAGTTGGGAAATTCAATTACGTGGAAAAGAGCGAAAAATCGCACTGGCACAGACACACAAATTATGAGATAATCAGGCAGCGCCCAGCGCCCCCGGGTCGCCGGCACACGACTGGCCAGGCATATATATATATATCTACACATATATGAACATGTTAGATTCGGGGACAGACGTGCCCAATTGTTGGTAACGGTGTAACAGATTTAGTTTAATTCTTATAATTTGTGTTTGCCGCCAGCCATTGGCAGGAATTTGCGCGGGCGCGGCACCGTCCAATCCACACAATCCCCATTCCTGTCGCCGTCGCAACACCCTCGCCTGGTGATACACAGCTATAAATAATATATAAATTTTAATTAGCTTTAATATATCAAAAGTTGAATTAAAACAAGAAAGGAAGCTAAATTCGGCACGCCGAGGATTGTATACCGTTGCATCAGGGAGTCGTAAATCATAACTAAGCCAAAAATTGGTTAATTTTAATTTGGAACGCTTTTCTGTGATAGTTGTTAATAGGATAACAAAACAGCATATAAAGTTTAAAATTTAAAACACTTTTGTGGATTTTCGAAAATGGTAACGATGAAACCCCTTTAAATGAAAAACAAGAAAGGAAGCTAACTTCGGCACGCCGAAGTTTGTATACCCTTGCAGATTCCAATTGTGAATCAAGTGAAGCAGTCATCTGCAACTCTATTAATCTATAAATCATCTATAGATTTATAGGGTTGCAAATGACTGCTTCACTGCATTGCAGACTTCTCACAAAAATTATAATACGCTCCAAGGGTATAAATATATTTAAAAAATAAGCTTAAATTAAAATGAATCATGAGATTACTACAAAAAATGTTTTTTAATATGTATTTACTATTCGGTTTATTAATAAAAATAAATATTACAACTTGGCATCTTTTGTAAGTCAGAACCCTATAGGTTTGGTCATACATTTGTTAGTAATAAATAATATTTTATGTTCATTATAAGGTGTTTAATATCATTTTAAAGCCCAGATGGAAAAATAAACTATTCTGTACCTCAAACAAATTTCAAAATAATAATTTCGAAAAAAAATTTAGAAATTTAGTAAATACAGTATTTGTTTTCATAACATAATAATGTTAATTACTTATTTTGAGACTTTAAGCCTTAAAAATATCAATTATCAATATCAATATTAATATCTTTATCAATTTTTATAAGCGCAAGTTAATATAAAGTTCGTTTTAAACAATAAAATAATGTAATAAGCTCCAATAATTTTGAATAACTAATATTTACTCAATCAAAAAAAATTTTACATTTAAAAAAAAAAAAAAAAAAAAAACAAAA
>VNJS01004854.1:0-17464 GCA_008042575.1 Drosophila watanabei
TGCCCACTGTCTTCTCTGTTTGCTTGGCTAAAAAGCACGGTTATGTGTATTTTTTTTATTGGCCCAGCTTGATAACGCATATTTTTGGCTTATTTTGCAGCTTACTGCTGTGGCAGCAGCTTTTGGCCAACGGGATGTGTGTGGGGTCCTTTTGCAGGAACACCCAGTACATGAGAAAAGAGTTCAATTTTTACTCAGCTTGCAAATCAAATTTAATCAGAAAAATAGAAAGAAATTGACTAATATTAATTAAATTAAAATTAAAAGGAAACCAGGGACATAAAACTCCCTGAATGTCAGTATGACAATTATTTTCAATAGTCAAGGAAATACATAAAATAAAGATAATTTACTCTTATTTTTATATCTACAATATATGAATATATATGAAATTAATATTTTAAATTAGTATTTAAGTATCTTTAAGGATCCTCTTCCTGCAGGGTATTTATTATTCGATTTAACCCCTTGATTGACTCTTTGCACAATCATTTTTTGTCGCTGCGGTTGCCCTGGCTGCCCCGTCTCGTCTGCCGATAATCACGCTATTGCCCCATCAGCCGGAAATGGGCGCGCCGCCATCTTGTGTCTGCGATTCGGTGCTGGGCGAGTGTGTGTTTGAGAGTGTGTGCCAGAGAGTGTGTGCAAGTGTGCTAGTGTGAGTGTGGGCCCGTCGAAATATGCGTGCAAGTGGCATAAAGTGGCAGCCAGGCGGCGGCCATCTTTCGGGTCTCTGCGGTGCGGAAGCGGGGCTGCCAATCTGCTGCCAAGTGCACAGCGTATATTGGATTTGCCAATCATAAACTGAAGCCAACTGCATAATCTATGCACCAATGCAGTGGCACACACACAGAGAGCAGGAAAACTGAGGGGGGAGGGAGGGAGTTATGGATGAAAATTGGATTGAATAATTTTCAAAAAATCTTGGAGCTAAGGCGGAGCAGGAAAAGGAATTTTCACTGGCAGGATAACTATGCTGAGGTTTGCAGAGACTCTATACTTTAAGGACCTTAAAAATCACAAAATCTATGATAAAATAAAATAAAATGTAAAATTTTTTAAGCAATTAAAATTCTTAAAGAGAATAAATTCACTTATTCATTGCTTTAAAAATTACCTTTAAAAATATAATTTAAGTTTCTGATTTTCCAACGGATATTCAAAATCCAACATTTCCTGCTGCAAATGCTCATTCTTGCCTATCTCCGGTCGCCTTGTCTGTCGCATTTTTCTGTCACTATTTTCCCTTTCGGTTTGACAGTGCCTCCAAATAATAACAATAACTATCTTTTGCTATATCTGCTTAACAGCCAATGCAGTTAAAAAACAAAAGCAAATGTTTTTACCAATTGCCAGGGCCATTGTCATGACTGTTATTATTTTCCTAGCTGCTATACGCGAAATGCTTTGTTTTTATCTATTCAATTCCCTTTGGGAGGGTATTGTAATTATAATAATATACTAATTATATAAAATTATTAATAAGAATAAATAAAATAATACAAATAGGTGTAAGAATAAATATTGTTTTATTACTTTTTGGGTTAAATTACCGGACTTTTATTATAATTATCATAGCCAAAGAATTTGTATGTAGAATAAGTTCAAATTATACTAGTTTCTTTATAAATAAAAAATTAGTTATTTTAAAATATTATTAGTAAAATATTATTTTAAAATATATTATTTTAAACTCAAGGAAAAGGGTATCTCGGAATACAGTTTAAGGTTCTGTTGCTTCCTTTTTCCTTTCCCTTTGTAGAGACGCTTGTTAGTGGCCCTTTTTTGCCGAGGACATTGCCAAAAACAATTCCCACTGAATTTTTACAGCCGAAATAATTTTTAATTTACATAAATGCCGGTCGCTATTCACCATGTAAATGTGTGCTGTCTGTGGGGTTTGCTCTTCGCTCTTTGCCGTTTTTTTGCCAGCTGCATTCGAGTCCTCCGGAAGGCAGTTGGTAGCGTCTCCGGCTCGATCTTTCCGCCTCTCAAAGCCGGCATGCGGGTGAAACACTCAGGGAAACGGGGGAGATGTTTTAGACTTAAAAATATATTTTAAAAATTTTTTAAAAGAGATTGATTCTAAAAGAAATTATAGAAAGCAAAAGAAATATTTAATTTAAGTTTACAGAATATATTTCTAAGTGACAAAGATATAAAGTGATATTTTCTCCTATATTTCTAAATGATATATATTTTTTATTATAAAAATGAAAAATTCTGGCTTTATTCTGAGAGAATTTAATCCTTTAAAATACCTTAGCGAATTTCGAATAATTTTTTCCCAGTTCCTGAAGACTCCTTTCTACTTGGCAACTTGCACACTTGCCGCGCATAATTCTTGCTCATAATCGTGTGGCGGCGACACAGCAGTTCGAATGGAAAAAAGTTCAAGTTGTGGATGTGTTTATGAGGGAGTTGCCACATCCAGATGCAGCACAAGTTTTTTTTCTGCCGGTTTCGCATTGCTGGACATTTATCGATTTGCTCATGCCATGACATTGTCCTCGTCCTCGTCCTGGTCGTCCTCATCTCGGGGTAATCTCTACAGCTTCGCACCGAAATTATCTTCATCGCTCATACGCCGCGTGGCCAATGGGAAATGCATGAAAATTGTCACTTATATTCGTGGTAATTGTTGTTGCTGTCCTGCCAGGACTGCCGGACAGCCGGACAGCCGGCCTGTTGTCCGAAATGATAAATGAGCAGGGAAACCTTCTCGCTCCGAACTTCTACATAAATGTATATCTATTAGCATTTATCTTGGTCTCGGACCCGGGCAAGTTTGCGCCCTGACTCAAGAATTAATCATGTGGCAATTATGCTGTGGCAACAGTTCTTCCTTGGCATTTGCACACACAATTTATACTATATATCTTAGGACATTTCCTCTGAGGACTATCTCTCTGGCTCACTACTCCACCTCTCCCCCCTGTGGGAACTAAATCATTGCATTTGAATTACGAAATTATGCCGTGTCTTTCAAAATAAAATAAACAAAAGGCAAAGAGAAGCATGTATATAGATCAAGATACTTCAGTTTATTTATTCAGTTTAGCTCCGAAAAACCTGTCACGGTTCCTTTGAACTATAAAAATTGGATGTTTAAATTGGGAAATCCCTAAAGAGTTCGCCAAAGATGTCTAGCATTAAGAATGGCCAGTTTTATGTGCTCATTGCGTCGAGTAACAAGTCAAGAAAGTTGCTGAGAGTGTTTTCAACCCTGACAACAAGTCGCATTCTAGCTGCAGGTAAGTATTATCCTTAAAATATTCTAATAAAAAACCATTATCCTTTCAATTACAAGCGGCGGAGTTTGGAATCTTTGGCAGATACTTGGTCAGTGCCGAGGATAATGTCATCATAGCCGATGCTCTGGCTCTCCATCACTACATACAGCAGGGTCACACGATAATGGTGGTGGATAGCCTGGAGGATCATGTCGTGAGGTACATTAAGCTGGAGGAAATTGGCGAGAGTGAGACGGACGATGAGGTGATGTCACCTCCTGTGGACAAGGAGGAGCAGTTGCTGCACCTGAAGCTCATCTCGTCGAAGCTGGGGGATGTTAAGAGCTCCCTCAACGAGTTCATACACAACTTTGGCACTTCAACGAGGGATAAGTTAAAGTCATTCCAATCATCCAACTAAATTCCATTTATTTGTTGACCAAAAATATAGTTTTTTAAATCCTTTTAGTAATTACAATTTATTTCTTTAAAGAGACAGGACTAAGCAGGCACACGCTCTACAGTGGCTTTCAAGGGGACTGCCTCATCATCGGTGTTTATAGAATTCTCGTCTGCCTCCAGGAACTCAAAGGGTCTGAGCAGATACTTCTTGCATATCCACTCCGGATCATCCTCATCCTCCTCATCCGAGGACACCTGATCCCCCTCTATCTCCTGGCAGACATTCAGCTTCACCGCATCCACTTTCATGCTAGCCAGGCAATCGAAGCCCACATGGGCTAGCTTATAGCTGGCTACGGCATTGGCAAAGTCCACGGCACCAGCAAATGGTCTTTGACGCACAAAATTGGCATAGATAAAGCCAGCGGTAAAGCAGTCACTGTCCCCAATGCGATCCACAATCTTCTTTTGCTTGTGGGCGGGCAGCTCAAAGTAGGTGCCATCGCTGGTCATGCACCCAGCTCCCAGGCTGCTCCAGGGCACTATGAAGCAGGGTCGCCGGATATTAATGTCCCGCGGCATTCGCAGGACAGCATTCAGCCCCTCGCAGGCCTCCAGCGGCGTCGTCCAGCCCTGCTGCTCGGCTATATACTTGGTGATCAAGACATAGTCGCACATTTGTATGAGATCTACTATTTGGTCGAAGGCATTATAGATCTGCAGGGAGACCACTATCCTTTCCGTTTCATGGCGCCCATTGTTGTGATCCAGGACCAAGCGTATCATCCCGCAGGTCTCTACAGGACTGCGTGCCTCAAAGTTCACCCAGCCATACTTGTCGAGGTTTAGCTTCCTGAAATCCTCAGCTGTCACGTAGGGAAAGGGTTTGTCACAGTAAATCACTGTGCAGCGGGGTTTCCATCTCTCCTGGATGATCGTCGAGAAGGGCGGACTCTCATCCGTAAAGGTGCAGTGGCTAATGTCGATGCCCCTTTTTTCGAGATCGTCCAGGATAATGCGGTACATGGGATTGCGGGTGAGCACGCCAAAGAGCTCCACATTGGCGCCTAAAAGGCGGAGGATAGTGCTCACATTGGAAGAGCGTCCACTGCGCTGCACAATGCCGTTCTGGGTGCGGGACCAGTCCCTTTGGAAGTCCACCTTTTCCATGGTGGTGACATAGTCCACCTCCGTGCAGCCCACACACAAGACGGCTTTCATCACGCTAATGGCAGACATCCTGACGAAGATCCTTTTCAACTCTCTTACTCTTATTTATCTCCTAACAGCTTGTCATAATTTTGTCTCAATTTCCAAATAAATTCTGACATTTGGAGTTTGTATTTCGGTTTTTTGGAAACTTTTATAAATTAACCGTAAAAAAATCAACTAAATTATATCCATCATGTGCGATGATGAGTTTGACATCAACCTAAGCTGGGCTGTGGGCAAAAAGAAGGTCCTTTGCGTGGGCCACACCACCATTGACTGTGTCACCAAGGTGAACGAGTTCCCCCGGGAGAATGTCCACACGAAAGCCAAGGCCAGCGTTTGGCAGCGTGGCGGCAATGCCTCCAATACCTGCACTGTGCTCCGGAATCTGGGTGTCGCTGTGGAGTTCTTTGGCATGCTGAGCACGTTGCGTATATTTCAGATCCTGATCGATGACCTCAAGAGCCGCGGCATCATTGTGGACAACTGCCCCACCTGTGATCAGCCTCCGCCCTTTGCCTCTGTGATATTAACCAAGTCTCTGAGGACACGCAACCTTGTGTATTGCAATCAGGGCTTCCCCTTTGTCACCATTGAGGATTTCCGGAAGCTGGACCTCAAGGAGTACGGTTGGATTCACATAAGGGCTCTGTATTTAGACACCACGATGGAGATGTTCAAGGAGATAGCCGCCTACAATGCCACTAGAGGGGAGGACAAAATCATTGTTTCCATTGAGATTGACCAGCGTTTGGATGAGTTTTTCCCTTTGGTGGACTACTGCGACTACGCCTTCTTCTCCAAGCAGCTGGCCCAGGAGCATGAGTGGACCTCCATGGAGAATGCCGCCAGTTACCTGGACGAGCGCCTAATCATGCGCTGGGGTCTCAACCTGAAGCGTCCCTTTGTGATCGTCATGTGGGGGGATCAGGGTGCTGGAATGATGGACATCCATGGTACCTTTACCCATGCGCCGCCCTACAAGCCCAAGAAAATGGTGGACTTACTGGGAGTGGGCGAAACCTTTATAGGATCCTTCATCTATGCCAAGTACATCAGGGAGAGATCTGTAAAGGTTTCGGTGGACTTTGCCAACCGCATGGCCAGCTACAAGATCACCAAGACAGGCTATGATCACATTGCCAATATACTACTTCCTCCGGTTTTGTAATTAAAGTAAATGTCAAAAAACCTGAAAGTCTTAAATCCTTTAAAGCCGCTCATTTATCACATAGACGTGGCATTGGTCAAGGATAATAATTACCTCGGGCAGACAGATTTACCCAGGAAAATCGGTAATAAATTATGGTATATAAAATGTCCCAGTGTGTCCTTTTTTCGATGCCATTGCCAAATTGATTGCAAAACGCTGAGGCCGCTGAAAAGGGTTTTAAATGTATTTCATTTATTCTCGTACCTTTTCTGTCCGCTGCCCCCCCTGACAATTTGAAATATAGCCAGATTATTTAAATAAATGGCCTGGCCACTACTAAGTGTGTCAAGCCGAGTCCCAGGACAGCATCAGGAGCAGGAGCAGGAGCAGGAGTAGCAGGAGTAGCACCAGCAGCAGGTGACTTTGCCGATAAATTAGATCTCGGGGCAAAACCAATAGCAGATTATTCGCTTGTGTTCGCAGCACAGATTATGCAAATGCAAATGCCTTTCAAAGCAATTTCATAATTAAAATAAAACGAAGAAAAAAATACAGATAAAAACCAGCAAATATATCCTGTGCACCAAAGGGAATTTGAATCAATAAGGAAGAAGGAACCTTGATTTTTGGAAATTTCTTATCAAACAGCTTAGCCTGCCCCCGAAAAATAATTCATAAATATTCAAATGAAAATCCTCGCACCACTCCAAAATCGAAAATTGTGTATAAAATTTATACATCAAATCTCTGGCCAAGTGGTCAAAGAGCGGGCAACCGGCCGCCGCCGCCGTCAACTTCACTTTTGCCGCTTGATTGAAACTCATTTATCATCATAAATTAGAGGCGGGGTCGGGGGTTGGTTGGCAAAAGAAATTCATCATACTCGTGGCTGTAATCTGGCTCAGATTGAAAATTAATGAGGTCATCAGGTTCTGCATAGCCAAATAGCAACGCCAAGAAATTTAAAGTACGCTTCTTGTTTTTTCGCTTTTCTTTCTGCCAAAAAATTGTTGCCTGTTCCCTGTTTTACTGTCACATTTTTTTTTGCCTTTTTTTATAGCTATTTATAAAATTACTTTTGCGAGAGAGGGGAGCAGGGGTAGCTGGGGCAGGAGAGCTTACAATTATCCACCCCGCAGTCAAGTCCCCCATTTTCCTACCCCTGATGCCAGCAAGTTTTTCTATATCTTGTTATCTTGACACACACAGCTCTGTGGAGGTATTGGGTTTAAGAAGTTATTTTAAATTAAATTGTTTTAAATAGAATTAAGTTTAGTTGTAAAATATTATATATACAAGAAATATATAATAGCTAAAAGGTATTAAAAATATCATCAAACAGGAAAAACAGGTAAACATCAGCTTTTGCTTTGAATTTTCCGTAAATCACTCTAAAATCTTAAAACACTAGATATCCACGAAATTACAATTTATCTTTTGTACGAAATATGTTAATATATAATATTGAAAATATTCAAATATTCTTGTTCGAATCTAATGTCATAAAAACACTTCTTAAATCGTGAAAAATTATTCAGGAAGTATTGGTAAAATATTTATTAATGATTCAAAATAATCTCTAATATAAATCTCAAAATCTCCGCTTTCTGGTCCAAGTACGTGCTTCTTTTCTGCCAGCTTCCAGGATTAATGTATTCATAAAGCTCTGATTGTATTGGAACCATCAGACCATCGACCATCGGCCATCTTTGAAGGCCCGTTGTGCAGCTTCCGGTTTATTGGGCAATTACGCAAGCAGCTCTCTGATTATGCTGCAGCCCCGCCATTGTTTTGACATTTAATCAAAACAAGCCACACAAAGGGAGAGGGGTTCCCGCTCTCTCTCTCTCTCTCTTTTTCTCTCCACATCCTGGCCCTGGCCAATGTCCTGGTGCTTTGATAAGCTCGACTGGACACTTTGGTAATTGAGTGACTTTGGCCGAACGGTTCAATGTCCGCTTAATGCAGCGACCAGAGGGTAGATCAAAGTCTGATAGGAAATATGTATCTTCGAGGGTATATTTGTGTATATAGAAAGCTCATTTCTCTTCCGGAATTTGCTTTAGTTGAAGTAGAAGAAGAAATAGTTTTGTTATCGATATTTCGGATAAGGTATTCCCTTTTCGACTCCAGCGCCAGCGCTTTTCGACAGAGCTCCGCCACAAAATGCTTTCATTTCCTCTCGATTTTCAGAGCTAAGGAAAAGCGACAAGACAGCCATAAGAAAATAAGATGGAAAAATAAAATACAAAACACACACAACGGCATCGCTGGCCACATCCTTCGATTATGTCAAACAAAAAGGCAGCAATTTGGATTTAAAGAGGCGACCTTGGGGGCCCGGGCCCTGGATATGGGTATATGGCTTTTGTATTGTCGGTACTTCAATTTACTTGCCACATTTCCGCCAAAGTCTTGCCCAACTTTTCTCATTTCGGCGGCCATCCTCCTTGTTGTGGTTGTTGTTGTTGCTGTTGATGTTGTCCTCCATTTCTATTTCAATTGCTACATCAAAAAAGAAGAGCAAAACTGACTTCCGCTTCCGTTAGCGCAGCTTGAAACTTGCAGCCGAAAAGTTGAGCGTATTTTGTGATTTGCGACAAGTTTCTTGACTGTCGATGCACTTCCCTTGACTTGAAATATATTTTTTGTATCTGACTAACAAGAATTATGAAAGTATTTCGTGACTGAAGTTACTCAAAAGCTAGCCTGGCTATAATTATAAATATTTGTGGATATTGATCTTTTAGAGAAAAACACACCCTTTTAGGGTTAATGTTTTCTTATACACAAAATCACAAGTAAAACTTTCTTTTCCATTGTAAAACCCAACTTTTGTTTGCCTTCGACTGTCTTTCATTTGGGGTTTTCAGGGGGCTAAACTAGATCCTTTTTACAAAACTTAAACTTCAGCTCAAAACTTAAGCGAATCAAAAGTTCCCTGGGCGGTCAGAAAGTCAACAAGATATCAAGTCCTAATTTGCATACGTTAACCGAGCGAAAGGAAGTCTCCTTTGACTCCTTCCCCCCTATTGACTGACTGGCTGACTGACTGATTCATTTGCTTGTGTGTGGTGGCATTGGGCCAACGCTGCGTATGCGTAATTAATGCCCCCGGGCCCTGATGAACATGCGTCCTGTGACCCAACTTCCTGGCAAAGACCCTTTCCGCATTCTTTGCCCTCCGACTTCTGACTTGACTCATCGTATATCCTGGCATCCGGTTAAAGTTTGTAACTAAATTGAAATTGTCCTGGTTTTGGGGGTTATTTGCTTATTTGATTAGTGAAAATGTAATTTGTTTCAAAGGAACTTGAACGATTTTAGATGGAAAAAAGGTTTGGTTGTGTCCAAAAAGCTGTATTGATTTTATAGATACTAAAGAAATATATATAGGTATGGTTCTCCTTTAAATCCTTTTCACAGAGAAGTCGCCTAGGAATTTGCATTAAAAGGATCCTTTCTGTTTTATTAAATGAAAATATAATTCCTTTCGAAGGAAATCGTAAAAGTTTAGATAAAAAAAAAGATCGATTGTGTTCTAAAAGCTTTATTCATTGTTGTAGATATATATTTAATTCCCTATAATATCCTTCGACATTTTTCCAGTAAAAGCACCTATGAATTTGCATTAAAAGGATCCTTAGTATAGCTTTAGATATATATTACAGAAAAATGCGCTGTGTCAGTGCAGTCAAGGGAAATTGGCCTTATTGGATTATCCTTAATAGGACCCCAGACAACCCTCATTTCGCTCTATGTCCTCGGTCCAATACACATTCGCCAGATAATTATGACCCGGGTTACGGTTTACCTGGGATGTTATTGCAGACAATTGCATGCTATTGACATTTCAATTGTCTCTCATTATGGCCATCAGCGAGGACATGGGACATAGGGCACAGGACGGGCACAGGACGAGCCCAGGACGACCCTCATTTAAATTATAAAAAAAGAGAAAGAAGAGAGAAAAAAGCCAGTATACACGCATGCAATGAAAGCAAAAAATTTGCATAATAATAGCAATTGCACACGCTTCAGGTATTAAAGACTCCTCATTCGCATCCGATTTGCCACAAGTGAAGCAACAAAAGAAATGGGTGTGGGAATAAAAAAAAAAAATATATATATACAGAAAAATATCAAGAAGAAATGTGAAAGCAAAATGTAAAGAATCCAATTTTCACTTAATTTTGAGCGACGCTAGAGTTTCTTTCTTGGAATTTTCCCAACGATGGGTCACACAGCATTAGAACCCTCCGAGGGCCATGACAACCGTTTTCACTCCTGTTTCTCTCTTTTTATTTTTATTTTGTGAAAATACAACAAAATACAAAATACACAAGAGATGCACGAAAATAGTCGAAAGCGCTTCGAGCAATTTCATTTCGTTTGTTATTTTGTTTCAAAGTATCAATTTGTGTATCATTAAAATAATTTGATTTCCACTCGACAACCAGGCGACCCTATCCCTCTATAGAGGTTACGTTAAGGGTTCTCTCCCTAACCTACCCTGCCCACCTAATTCTGTCCGCCCTCGGCTTCGGGGCTTCTTGCTCCTTTTTAAGAGATTCCTGCTTTCCGGTCTCTCCTGACGACATGACCTGGAGCCCTAATTAGGCCCGTTCCCGAGCAAGCCAGAAAAAAAGAGAATCTAATATGGCAACTTGAGTGAGTGGCATCAAGCACATATTATTTTTAGCCCACCTCCCAAGGGGGGTTCTACCTAAGCTTATTATGTTTGTATTTGCATTTTGTAAACTGTAAATAAGAAAGCTGAAATTGTAATACAGTAAAAGTAAAGTGTCTTTTGGGTTCTTTTCTATAGAATTTCTAACATTTAATGAGGTTTAAAGGTACTTAAATCTGGTCTAGAGAGCTATGACAAGGGTTTTAAAGATGTTTTTAAATTATATTAATTATTTTTAAACTTAAAATTGTAGAGAAGCTTATTCTAAAGTCAAGGAAATCTCAATAAATATACTGTACTATATAGAATATTCCCACTAATTGATGTAAATCCCAAAACACAAACTCAAAATAACACGTTTTCTATTCTCCAAATTGATTGCTGACACACGCTAACCGAACAATCAGTTACAGTTTAGGCAAAAACACAAAGACAATTGCAATTGTGAGGACGCATCCTTCGGCGAATAAGGATCACGAATCAACAAAGCAAGAACAGCCTGCCATTGCCCACAGGCATCCCTGGGCAGGAGGCGGAAATGCAACTGTGCCGAGGCCGGAGCCTGTGCCTGCGGCAGCTGTCGGGATGGAATAGCAGCAGCAGGATAACAGGCTAGCGGGATATGGGATAGCGGAATGACAGGATGTTTACAGACGCGCTGCCTGGCAATGTGGCCGCAAATAACTTGTCAGCATTGAGGCATTCATTAAGGCAATCAACCACTCAATATGAATGGGAACCGATGCCGGAACGGGACACCCTTCACAGCAATGTACATGCACATGAGAGGACGACAGGCGGAAAGAATTTTTCAGCCGTTTCCAACTGCAACAGGGATGCGCCAAGCACTGGTAAAAATTTTTAAAGATTAAAGATTAATTACAACCAAAAATATTCCTAATACATTTTTGACTCTAGAAAGAAAGCACTTCTTTAAGACAGAATTTCTTTATTTATTTTTCATTTGATTTGAGTATTTATTTCTCCCAGTGTACAGCTGCATTTGCTGGCAATTGTGCATGCATACAAAGACGCCGCGCCGCTGGGCTGATGCTCTGCATGTGGCACATGCCAGCGACCAGCGTCGCGTCGTGCCATTGATGATATCCATATGATTTAGGAGCCGCTTGCCGCTTGCCGCTTGCCACGATGCAGCCGTCGAGGAAGCGCCGAACTATAGCCACCCGCGGACCAAAAATCCTATGTCGATGATGCTGCCACCACCCGCTCTGGTTCCGGCATCCGATATCCTGCATCCTTTATCCTCCGAAACTACGCCGCACATCTGCGACTGCAATATGCATACATAAATTGACTCACTTGGACAATGATTTGGTTTTTCGGAAATGGAAAAGTCTGCCAAAGAAGGCAGAGGGGAATATATCCTGCAGGATCTGAGCATGACTTAAAGAGATGCTAAGATACGAGGAAATTTTTAATAAAATATTCTATTAAATCGATTAGAAATTCGTTTGAAAAGTTGTTAGTAATTTACTAAACAAAGTTCTAAAATAAACCCTCTTAAAATTCCTATAATCTATCTATAAACCCTTTTTAAACCTATTTAATCTCTATCTTAAATCTCTATCTTAAAGCCATCTCCTTTTCCCCCTAATGACTCACACAGGACTCTTTATCCTATTTTTGATTTGCAATCCATCCAAGTGGAAGTTATAAACTAAGCAGATCACATAACCGCGCTCCAGTGGCAATGCTCAGTGGCTCATGCGAGATGTTTTATGTGTCACACTATATATATATACAATATAATATATATTCAAGCTCATTACATTCACTTTCAAGTCGAAACTATTATGGCGCACACATGGCGGACAGACGGACAAACAAACGGCAAAGTTGTGCGAGTAAACAAGTTGTCTTATGGCGGGGTTACACACATTCTGTATCAAACTCAAACAAAACATAAAGAATAAAATTATGCACACTTGACGACAAAAATCAACATCACAGTGAAGAGACCGAGTACGTATATTACATTGGTTTCAGTGCAGGGGGTATTGGAAGGGGGGATAGTGTTGGGAAGATAGCTTTTATTCTTATTTAGATATATTCAATATATATTTTAATCACATAATCAAAGAGCTGAATTAAAGGGGTGAATTAAAAGATAAATATAAGGTTTGTCTAAAAAATATACATTTGAAGAACAAGTAGTAAAAAAACACCTTTTGTTGTGTCCTTATAATTCCCAAGTCTGAGTTTAGGGGCACATTAAAAACGCGTAAGTGCTTATTACTAATATGTAACGACATTTGCAAATAATTTATCTTACAGAAAAATATAAAATTGACACAGACTGTGTAAACAACCTGCAGTACTTGTCTTTTGAAATATATATATAAATTTATGTATGTCTGATATGATATATAATTCAAGAGGTTAAAGTCAGAGGTTAATTATAAGATAAATCGAACATTTTGCTTAAAAATTTGATCAGAAAAGAGGAAGAACTTATCCAAATCCCCTTTGACATGCCCTCAGAATTCCCAAGTCTAAATTCTGGTACACGTTATAAACGCTTAAATACTGAATTTCAATAAGTAACTTTTATTTAATGTTGAGTTATCTTAAAGAAAAATAATACATTGATAAAATAGCAACAAGCTCCACTTGTCTTTTGAAAAAAAAAAACAAAATATTTATATATATATTTATGGCTAATATGACACACAGTTAGGTCTCGGAATAATTTACATCCTTTACATATCGATACAATTTCTTTAACATAATTTAACCATAAGTGCATTTTTTGGTCTTCAATTAATGTAAATAAGATCTTGTTTAAATTTCTTCAAAAAATTCCTATCATAAGTATATTTTTCTAAGTGCTCTGCTTCGATTCTGATGATTCCGACTCTATCTAGCTTTTATTGTCTCCAAATTCCACCAATCTCTGTCACCACTGACACGGAAAGGAGAGTAGCAACGACATATTGACAGTTGAGCTGACAACTCGTCAAGGCGACCATTGGAACATGGCTGACACTGGAACAGAAGCAGAGACAGAGACACCGACCGCGACCGCAACCGCGATGTCTTGGCTAAATGACAGAATGACTGACTGAACCGACTGACTGACTGATGGCGACGTATGGCTCAATGTGACCACCAATATCAACATGAGCTTATTAACACTACACAGAAGTATGCTGCTCCTTTTCGGCTTGTTTTTCGGGAGGTATATTAAAATTGATTACAGTGGGCCCATGGACGAGGCCCAGCCCAGAACAGAATCAAAAATAAGAAACCAGAAGGGGACGCACCCAGAAAAACAGAACCATCTTGACGAGAATATGACCAGAACAGTGACGTGACAGCAGAACATTTACTGGCGACAAGTTGGCCATTTGGAATATGTGGAAATTACAATGTAAGGTTTTGCTTAGAGGAAAGAAAAGCAAAAGTTTAAATGAAATAAATTGGAGTAAGGGATTTGTTAAGTTAAAAAATATTTAATAAAAATATTAGAAGGAAGAAGAAGTATTTTGATTAATACTTAAAGAAAAAGCAGATGCGAATTATAACAACTTCAGAAATGAATTTGTATAACATATGTTCCCTCTTCTCCTTAATTCCTTCAATATTTTCAATGAAGCCTCCAGGAAGTTAAGAGTCCTACCCTCATCTCTTTCTGCTTTTTATTATTTTTCCTCCATATTTTTTTTTGGCTGGCACCTAATTTTCGTCCTTTGGCGAAGCAATTTAGCTACATCCAGCAAGTTTGACAGTTGCTAGCAGCACCTACAAACACAGACCCAGAAAAAAACTAACCGAAAAAGTTGCGTAAACTTCAAGTGCAGGATAAACAGGACGAAAAAGAGAGTGAGAGAGAGAGAGAGAGTAGAGGCATAAGGAATGTCTGCTGGCATTGCGGTGGCTGAAGTAATACCAAGTAAGTAAGTATTCCGAGCCAAACACAATTCAATTTAACTTTTTCATTCCTTTTTTGCGGAGCTCTGTTATTTTTATTTATTTATTTATATGGGTAGGTGAGGTAGGCAAGAGGTCTCTGTGCAAGTGTGATATGTGGATGTTATGGCAATTTCCACACAGGAGTTGGAGCAGGAGTCAGAGCCACAGTCAGAGTCCTTTCAAAATTAAAATGTTCCTTATGCACGAGAGATTTCTGATGGAACGAAACGAAATGAAAGCTAACGGCCTGGAAGTCAACCAACCTGCGAGAGAGACGACAACGGCAACGACAACGGCAACGACAACGGCAACGACAATGTCCCCGCCAGCAGGGATCCGGGCAGGACTCTGTGGCAGTATGTATAGTACCTACTAGGAGTTCCCCCCTCCGTGTGGGTTATGTCGGAAGCACTGAAAGTGTATAAGCTTACTGGTTACTATGGCCTGACTGTGAGGCAGGCTTTCGGTTCTACCTGAGGGGCGGGACTAACCTAGTAAGCACACAAAAAATTAATTAACGTTTAATGTGTATATTAGCCCGAGTCATGCGCCAAAGGAATTTTGAATAATCTTATTCATTTAACCCAAATTCTGGCACACAAAGGTAACCAAGAAGATATAGGTATTTTTCTGAGTATTGGTAACCAAATGTGACTTTAGGTTAAAGAAAGGAAATTAAGGGAGTTCGTTTAGGAAATTTTAAAGAGAATTTAGTTTAATTAAAATAAAAGAAAAAGGAGTTGTTTTGTAACTTAAATATATAAAAATATCAAAGGATTATGACTTGCAACAATGGAAACTGTAAAGGGTTTCACAGTGAATAATAAGCTGAATACTTTGAGTTCTTCTATTAATTTTTAAAATATTTCAGGTTTTGTTTTTTATCAATACATATAACTTAAACTTAAATACATAGCATGTAAGTATAATAAAAACCTAAACCATATCCTTCGTGTCCTGCAATTGCTACTTATTGCAGGTGTTCCTCAGGAGGTCAGCACGAAACTTTAAGCAAATTCACATGTCGGACATGTGAAAACACAAGTACTTCTACATCTTTTGGAGGCCAAAAAGGAATTTTCCAATAAGCCAGGATTTTAGGGGGAAAGATGGGGAAAGAGAGAGAGAAGATGGAGAAAGAGAAAGAGACATCCTCGTCCTCTCTGTCTCATTTCATTTGCGGGCAGGCGAGAGCCATAAATCTCCGCAAACTAGCGCCCAGTGGGTCGAACGGTCGGTCGGTCGGCTTGGACACGAAACACGAAATCACATTCGCAAAAAATAATTAATATTTATTACCCGAGAATGAAGTATTATCAAATTGCATAATTGCTGTGTTTCTCATTCGACACGACAGGCGGACGGACAGGCAGGCAGGCAGGCAGCAGTGTTCTCCGCCTCGGACTCTGTTTCCGCTGACTTGCCTTTCCTTTTTCGGGCTCCAATGCCCCCCCGTCCCCCTGGATCCTTGATCCCGGGCCACCCGCACAGCGACCCCCCCAAAGGAGTCCAAGTCCTACTGAACCTGCTCTAAAGTGTGCACAATATATAGGACACTGAGAGAAAGGGGAGAGTATGGATTTGATTTTAAATATTAAAAAAATTATGATAAATCAAAGCGTTACTCTGTGCAACTTCTAGAAATTTAATTTAATTAGAAACTTAAAGAGTTTAGAATTTAAAATTTGTATTTATAAATTTTATAATATTTTCCGAATATTTCCAAATTTCTTCTCTCCCTGCAGGACCATGTCTTGGGCTTGGCTCTGGGTATTTTTTGGTCTTCGGTGAGGACCTGGAGCTGGCTACTTGCGCGCAAATTGCTACTCTCGTCCAGTGTTCGGTCCGACAAACTTTTTGATATATGAATTAAGTTTCCTTCAGCTTTCAGTGTGTGTGTGTGTGTTTGAGTGAGTGTGCAACGGCTGTGCGGCGCTGAGACATTTTGGATTTACGTTGTAATTACAGGATTTTGGATTTCTTCTTTGGCCAGAGTCAGCGTCAGGCGGGGCCCCCGGGTCGCTTGAAGGTTATTTATTATGACATGTTATTTAGGTTTCATTTCAAAAACTTGATTGGACACTTTAGACTGCCGTTGCAGCGGAAACATTGCGTGCCCATGTGTTGTTCTCCTCGAAGGAAGAAGGCAGAAGGAAAGCCCGAAGGAAAACCCGTAGGAAACCGCAGGAATAAGCATAAGTTTGGGTGTGGGGATTCCCTTTTTCTTTTTTTTTAGGCTATCGTGTGCCCTGGGTGTGAAGTTTCAAGCGGCCAAAATACACGCGATTCGCCGCGGGGTCAATGGTTAACACAGGTCCCGGTCCCGGTCCCGGTCCCGGTCCCGACCGGATGGACTGCGTAAAAATATTGTGTAATCCGGACTTTATCGCCTTTATTCTTATTACACATTTTGCTAATGTTTCTTACTTGGCTGAATCTGCATTGTGGGTTTCAGGTTGAGATTATATGTGAAGATATATAATATTTTTAACCAAGAAGAACCTGAAAATCAAAACTCTTTCCTATTTACTTTTAACTCATTGTAAATCATGATCTGCACGATTTACCAAGCTCTTCTTAGCTGAAAACAATGTGAGAACATCAAATCATTTAAATAATTAAACCATGATTCTTGACCTTAACAGTCCCGCGGACTTAATAGCACTCAAATTATAGCAACCTCTATGACAGACAGGAAAATGAGAAGCAAAGAGTTCTCTCTCGTCGACGTTGAAGAAGACGAATAATTAAAATGAACGAAATTAATTTGTTCCACTTCAGCCACCCGCCTAACAATGATAAGACATTTTTTGGCCCGACGTTGATTGTCGGCCACGTCTG
>VNJS01004855.1:0-55080 GCA_008042575.1 Drosophila watanabei
TGGACATGCAGAATCGTGAACGAGTTAACTGTCGGCGAACTTAAAGGCGGAGCTACAACACCTACAGCAAATTGAGAAGTTGTGAAGCTGTTGAAGAATAGTGAGTTAGGCAATGATGAGGACTTGTTAGAAAACCTTGAGCAGAACCGTAGAGATAAACTTGTTGAAAACCATAGAGGCAACCGTAGAGAAGAACTTTTAGAGAACCGTAGAGATAAACTTGTTGAGAACCATAGAGGCAACCGTAGAGAAGAACTTTTAGAAAACCGTAGAGATAACCTGAACAGAAGCAGTGAAGATAGTTTTATTAAAAGCGTTTTAGAGATCCGTAGAGACGCACCTGTAGATAGTTCGTTAGTAGATAGCTCTTGTAAAGACCCTTTAGAGAGAATACGTGTTATGTTAGAGAATCTTAGTGAGGAAGAAGAGGAAGAGATGGCTGATAAGAACTACATGAAATGGTAGCCCTTTGTTTATAAAGATCGTGGTCGATCTGTAGTCAGGTCGGCCGAATGTAAATAGTTTAAATATAATATAAATTAGATAAGGTAACACTAAGAACTATCATATGTAAATATCGATAAGAACATAAGCACACGATATATTGTTATCGCCCAGATACGATCGAGAAGAGTACGATGACTAATAAACGAGCACGAGTACGAGAATGACGTGAAAATAAGAAAATAAGGAGTTTTACAATTTTAACTTAATAGTGTTCTATGTTTTCTTGCATTTGGATGTAGCTATTGGTATTTATAAATATTTATTTTAATATGTGGTTTATTTTTGTCCAGAATCTAGCTTAAACGGCAACAACCTGGCATCACTGATGCGATCTGATAAGACTTTCCGTTAAAAATCCTGAAATTCGTCATAGGAAGTCTGCTTTTGGCATCCGTTGCTCTGGTCACACTTAAACAAAAACGTAATCAAGCAACGTAATGAAGCTGGACTCTCATACCGAAACAAAAGAGTTTTTAAGCAGTGAAAAAAACAAAAGGACAATAGTCGAGAATCAGTTTTCGTTATTATTTTCCCGGGTGGCAATAAAGCCAAAGGTGAAAATACTATAATGCTGCTTGGTGTTGCCATAAGGGCGCTGTAACACATTTAGTATTTTTACGTACGATACATTTACAGAATGTAAAATTGTAAATGTCAGAAAAGCAAAACAAAATTTAAAACTAATTGATGTTTATGACCTGTGAATAGAATATTTATTTGCCGATTGCAATCTGCAAGCGTTTTCAAATTTCAGCGCGTCGAAGTTAACTTCCTTTCTCGTTACATTTACCTGTATATCATATATTTACAGTATCACAGTTAAAGCTTTACAAATCTTTCTACATTTACTGATCATTCAACTTAAAAATACTAATACCATACAAAGATGGAAAATAAAGAGCTTAACAAGTAAATAATAAGCTGAGTAAAAAACTTGTGTTCAACCTTTCGTCTGATTTTCTCTCTGTGTATTTTATGCCAAAATAAAAACTGACAATACGAAAACATTCAAAATGCCGATACCATCAAATTTGTTTAGTATTTTATATCGACTGCCGCGAAGCAGTCAGGTCACTCTCTGGTCCGTCTAACGCCGCCTGGTCACACTGTCCAGCATTGTTGCCTTTTTTATTCTATTCCCGGAAATTTTCGCTGTTTTAGCGATCGCCGCCGATTTGTTTTTTTCGCCGATTGAGGTCAGAGGTCACAGGCTAGAGCAACCGACACGGGCTTCAGCTACACGAAAGCCGCGCTGCAGCAGAGGTCAACCTCTGTTGTGTTGCTATTGTTGTTGTTGTTTTCGCCAGCTGCTACATCCCCTGTGCGCGCGTGTGTGTGCGTGTGTGTAAGTATTTCGGAATGCGCGTGTGTGTGCGTGTGTGTACAAGTGCACGAAATAACAACAAAGCTTAAAACGCATTTACGTTTTGAAAGCGATTTATTTACACATTTCTCGATTGCAGAAAGCACAAAGAACGGGCTTACACAGCGAAGGAGCGAGAGCAAGCGGAAGGGCAACATGGACGTGGAGGAGAACTACGAGAACGCAACGGAGATGCAGAATCAAAATCTGAACCTAAACCTAAATCAAAATCAGAACTCGAATTCTGCGCAAACAAATGCGAATAATTCCGATCCCCAGCAGCAGCAGCAAATGCAGTGTGAGCCCCTTTTTGGACTAACAACAAACACAACGACAACCACGAACCCGATGATGGCCATACCGCTGCCAGCGCCGCCCGGCATGCTGCCCCATCCGCATCCGCAGCCGAATTCGAACTCGAATCCGAATTCGAATCCGAATCCCACAGCCACAACAGCCGCCTCGGCGCCCGCAGCATCGATCAAAGGATTGCCGACAAACGATTTCGATATCGATTCGATATTGCTGCAACAGTTCAGCTGCATGGGCACCACGGATCACGAGGATCTCATCAGCCAGTTCCAGAGCCTGATGAACAATCAGATGAACCGCGAATCGGCCAAATTTTACCTTGAGATGAGCAACTGGTAAAAAGAGTTTCACAAAACTATGAATTTGATATTCAAATTATTATTTTCCAGGAGTCTACAGACCGCCGTTGGCTGCTATCTGGACTTTTGCAGTCTTCAGTCTTTGCCATCGATGAAGATCGTGCAGGGGAAGCATTTGAATGCCCAGCAGCAGGCCTTCCAGCTGCAGAATGACGGCACCGAGCGCTGGCCAAACAATTGCTATCTGACCTCACCCATCCAGACGCAGCGCATCAATGTGCCGGCCCTGCGTCCGGGCGAAACATGTGATATTCTGGCCGATCTGATGCCCACACAGCCGCCGATAATGTGGCGATTGTGTACACCAAATGGCTGGTACTTTGGCGGTGAGCAAATAGAAAAAAGAAGTCCTTCAATAAAGAAGGAATTTAGCGGTTAAACTGTTTAAAAAATACAATTTTGAGACTCTAAACTTCAAGTCTTAATAGGTTGCTAAGTAATTATTAACTTAATTTAAATAATATAGTTTAGAGAGAGAGAGAGTTTCCCCTCAGCAATCCCTTTTTGGTATAGTTTTTATCCTAATGCTTAAATCTCTCTCCCTTTCAGATGCCATTTGGATGATTCCGCCGGGAACGCAGGCTAGCCAGGACGAGCTGCAGCAGCGGATGGTCCAGCTAATCACATCGGAGGCCAAGCCAGATGTCTATCCGCAGATCAACATCGTGATATCGGCCCACACACAATAATTACAGCGATTAGCATTATCCTCCTCCCTCCTCTGGCAAAATTATTCCGTTTTCAAAGAACCTTATATTGCGGGGTGTGTGTGTGTTCAGTTCCCAAAAAAAACAACAACTCATTAATAGCATTTCTCATGCCCTGCGAATTCGAACATTTACGAGTAGAGTTAACCACGTTTCCGGTCTTTTTTTTTTAAACACACACTTGTCGCCATACACAGTAATCGGATAATGTATGTAGCCCCGTCCGGGAAAAACTGCCCTTGAATCCTTATATAACACTCCCTATATATATGTATGTTTAAAGCCAAGTTCAGAGACACACTATAAATTAAGCAGAAGTTTGTTTTCGATCTCCTTTTGTTCATTAAGTACCATAAATTGTAAAAGTTTTAAACCTGCTTTTAAACCGGATACTTGGAAACAAGTCCAAAAGTATGCTACAAACAGTATAACAGTTTAAATGATCTTTATAATTTATAAAGAATTTTGAAGCTTAAGTTTATATAAATGTGCAAAAAATATAAATTTTTATGTTCTTAGATATTTTGTGCTAATATTTGTTGTTTTTTATAAAATTTAAAGTATTTCCGTTGGGAAAACAATAGGAAACTTGGATTCGTGCAATATTTATAGTGTGTTTTTTTGAACTTGGTCAACACCTAAAGTTTGAGTTTGATTGTAAGATTTAACTAGCTCCTCTTCCCGTATTTGGTGTCAGGATGAACAACTTTATAATTATTATAAAAAAAATTGAAAAGTAAAGCGAAAGTGAGTGCGAGAATCGTGTGGCAAACTTAGGTTCTTTTGATTGTTTTTATCCTATTTTTTTTTTTTAACTAGGCAGTAAAGTTGCGTGTGTGCGATTGTTTTATGCATAATTAATGAATTCTTTTCTATAATTTAAACTCCTACTTTTTTGAGTAAAGCCGAGAAAATGATTAAGCGGAAGGACTTTGTAACAAAATTAGACTTAAGTGTTTTATTGAGCTGAACAAGACAGATGATGAACGAATGATTTGTGTTTTATTTCGGGAAAAGTTGGAAAAAAAGAAAAAACAATTATATGATATTATTTTAATAATTTCTGGGGGATCGAGTAACTATTTTTATGGTTACGAAGTTAATGAAACTCATTTAATCATGTAAGTATCAGGGATTATAATGAGAATATATCATTGTATTACAATTAAGATTTGTAATATAAAAAAACATTAAGTTCTGATTAAATTTTCGTAGGACTTTTTGCAGTGCATTTACCATAATATCCAGATTTTTGAGCGACTTCTTCAGATCTCTAGATCGGATCTTTGGTAAGTAACCAAGTCTACAAGGTTCTGCGATGATTTTCATGATATTTCTATAGATTTCTACACTTGCTTTGTATTTAAAAATGATTTTAAAACACTTTTAAGAACTATTATTAATCTTTTATTGTAATATCAAATTAAATTTATAAACTACAATGTGTTAAGCCAGAGCGACTAAGGCCCTCAGACTGTACTTTTAGGAATATTAAGATAATAATGGAATTATGATGTGATATATTTTTTGTCAGTTAGCTTTCTTACTTATTTCTTTAACAAAGCTTCTTAGCTTTTTTTGCAATCAGCTTTCAAAATCTCTTAACTTTTTTTATTTTCAGAAAGTCTCTACATGTGCAAAAAGTAATAAAAAAAGAAATACTTTTGCCTGACTTTGATTTAATATTTTGATCACACGATGTAATCCGATTGGCAGCAATATTACTTATGCGTTCCCCTTGTTGTCCTTACCTTCTCCTTTTTTTTTTTTGCAACTTGCTTTGCATGAATATTGTAATTGAGTCAAAAATGCAAAAATAAAAACACCGACAAGACACACACACATATGAATAAATACAAACGTTAGCTTCTTCTGTCAAGTCACGGAAAATGAATGCATTGAAACGTAAAAGAAAATTACAAGCGGCCAAGGAGTAACAGGAGCAGCAATGAAAACAAGGATACAGGATGTCCTGAGAATATTATAATCCAATTTTAAAATACCCTTAAGAGTTGAAGTATAAAGAATTAGTAAAGAAATTATTTAAAGTTCTTAAAGTTGTAAAGTTCATCCATTTATTCATTTCAGTTTCGAATGAATTTATTCATTTACTAAATGAACACATAGTAATTTTTCATTTATATATTTAAAGTTTATATTCTAAAAGGACATTTTACAAATGTAATACTTCCTAGATCCTTTTACTCATATTTTACTGCATCGCAGTATATAAAGACAGTAACAATGGCGCCCAACTAACTACGTTTTGACTTGAATTACAAATGATGAACCTGCAGCGAGGAGCAATAACAGGAAAATATACATATACACACGTACTATATATGGGGTCTGGTTCGGTTGAGCGGATTGGGATTGGGATTGGGATCCCCTTCCAAAGGGGCCACTGCCATGTCATGGACAATCAAATCAAAAAGGCGTCAAAGCACAAGTCCTCTTCCACATCTTTCCCTCTTTTTCTCTCTCTCTTGTAGAGAGCTTTGTGCTTTCCTGCTCTTTCGCACCTCCACCCCCATTGACTATCCTACTCACTCTCTCATTTTTTATCTCACTCGCACTTGCTGAAAGCACAAATTGCGCATTTTCTCGTTTCATGTAACATTGTAAAATTGCATTTGCGCCTTCCCACTGTCCATATCCACTCGTTTCATCCTCCCACTGTCCCCATCTACTCAGCCTCATCTCACAGGTTCCATCTACACAGGACAATATTAAGGAGTTAAAAAGATTAAAAAATTGTATAAAGAGTATTCAAAATGAATGGAATTAAAAATAAATGTAGAAATGAACAAATTAACCCATGAACATATGAACATCTACAAAGAACAATATTAAGGAGCTAAAAGGATTGAAAATAAATTGTATTCTTTAACGTGGATTGGAAAAATTTACTCAAAATGAATGGAAATAAACAAAAATGTAAAAATGAACCGATAAACAGATGAACAAATGAGCAGCTTAACATATCAGCATATAAACAGATGACCAAATGAATAAATGATAACTGGAACTAATGAACAAATGAACGAAAGAACCGATGAACAGATGAACAAATGAATCGATGAACGTATGAACAGATGAACACATGAACTGATCAACATATGAACAGAATACCAAATGTTGCAGGTAAAGTTACTACAAAAATAGTACAACTTAAATTACGATTTATTCCTAAGTTAACCGATTAACAGACGAACAAATGGACGGATGAACATATGAACATCTTCAAAGAACAATATTAAGGAGCTAAAGGGATTGAAAAAATGTCTATTCTTTATCGCGGTTTCGAAAAATTTACTTAAAATGAATGGAAATAAACGTAAATGTAAAACTGAACCAACGAACAGATAAACAAATGAGCTAATGAATACAAAATGAACAAATGAATGCTGGAACTAATGAACTAATGAAAACTGGAACTAATAAACAAATAAACATAGCTTCCATTGTTGCAGATAAAGTTACTACAAAAAAACAACTTAAATTACGATTTGTCCCTTAAGTACCAGAAAAAATTCTTCAAAATATAGTGATTTGCATGATAAGTTAGAATTTTTTCAAGTGCATTTCACTGTCTCATCCGCCCTGTGCTCTCTTACCTTATTGTTGTTGTTCGAAAATTCAGATTATGATTTGATTGACAAACAGCCCAACTCCCGTTTTTCGTGCAGAGAGCTGGGGACCTTGGGCTCTCCCTGGATGGGCATGGGCACACCAGGCCTATTTGATATTCATAGATTGGGAATTACAAGGCAGCCATTGGCAATTGTCAACAAGCCCTTGCACGCAGGCACACACACACACTCTCAAATCAACACTCACACAGCGGCACGTGCTGGTGTTACAGCGAATGCCAATTTGTTTGTCAATTTGGTTTCATTTCATTTGTTTTTTTTTCAGCTTTGCATCGCCCGATGGCGGGGGAAAAAAGCAAATAACGATGGGCACAGCCTATCAGGATTCCCCAACCATATTGTGGACTTGTGTCGAAGAAGGTCTTGTTACCTATTTTGCATATATGCGAAAATTGCTCAAAAATAATCCGGACTTGAAAAGAAAATTCCGCTAAGACTATGATTTTTTAATTTAAAGTTTATTTTAGTCAGAAATGTGCAACGCGTGGAAACGATCGGAACATGTTGAATACAAATTCTAACTTTAAGGGTTTTCAACATATTTTTTTATTTTCTTCGAGATATAAGGATTTTGTATTATTTATATTATTTATTATTGTTTTTAATTTCATAAAAATTTGACGACTCTTTGTCATAAAGCTGTCATTGGAAATTTTATTTCTTTGCCGTATTATAACTTATTTTCCTCTACTTTAAAGAAAATATATATAAATATAAATATATAATATAATGAAATATAGTTTAAAGAAAACTTACATTTGTATTTATATTAATTTTTTTTATCTAAACCAATTAGGAAAATAACGTACAATCTAGATAAATACAATTGGGTCTTGTGTTCAGTCCAGTTCCAGTACCCTTGCAGATTCCAATTGTATGAATTATAATCTATCCCAATATGAACTACTTTTATATTCATACAATTTTTACAGTTTTACATTTTTTTTTTACATTTTTTCACATTTTTCACATGTAAAGTAAAATGTAATTTTTTTCACGTTTACCGATCGTTTGTATGGCAACTATATGATATAGTCGTCTGATTCTTATGAAATTTACAACAAAATTCTGAAAAAAATATAAAATACTAGTATCTAAAAGTTGAAGAAATTATGTTGAAAACTAACAAAGCTACATTTTTTTTTTTCTGAAAATTTTACGTATGTTCCTATGGCAGCTATATGATATAGTCATCCGATTTTTATGAAATTTAATTTTAAAATCTAAAATAATATATAAAGCTCATAACCGAGAGTTGATCAAGATATGTTAAAAAACAGTGAGGTTAGGATCGTTTGTATGGCAGCTAAATGATATAGCCGTCCGATCTGGCCCGTTCCGACATACGTACGAGTGAGAATATATAGAAGACTATCTGCAAAGTTTCATTCAGATAGTTCAAAACTGAGGGACTAGTTTGCGTATAATCGGACAGACAGACAGACGGACAGACGGACATGGCTAGATCGACTCGGCTGTTGATGCTGACCAAGAATATATATACTTTATATGGTCGGAGATGATTCCTTCAGTGCGTTGCAAACTTCTGACTGAAATTATAAGACCCTGCAAGGGTGAAAAAATACACAACTCTTTAGTAAATTCAGACAAAAAATTGCAGTTACAAATACATAGTAACAACGCAAGTGAGATATATAGAAAGTCGAAGATTATTTTACAATTGGAATTGAAAAGGGTTACAAATATTTACTTTTCACTATTTTTAATTAAGCTGGAGTTAGTCTCCATTTTAGAATAGTACTTTTTAGCATCATTACCGTTAAATTAACCGTCTTTACAGTTCCTACACTGTGACTCTTAAAATACGAGACTTAATCGATCTGATATCACATTTTTCAATGAAATATCCGATTAACTTTGCATAATTTCGATTTTTTAGATAACTGATTACATTTGTAATCTTGATTAAACTATTTTTACTTATATACCCCGTTCACTTAAGTTGCATTCCAATCAAGTTAAGCTTCACCCACTTCCCCGTGGCACATTAAATGTATAAAACAATTGCCAGACAGTTTGACGCTGTTGGGAAACCTCGAAATGCAATTCTAAATCGAGCTCAAAGCTTCAAAATGCACGGAGAGAAAAACTTATTTGTTGCAGTAGAGGAAAAGTAATCAGACAACTAGATCTTTGTCTTTGAGCTAGTCCTAAGCTTTATTTATACTTTCATTCAGTGAGTGAAAGTTGCTCAAGGATAACCCTTATTTATAAGCACATAATATTATATATATAATATATATTTTTTGCTGTGTGCTGGTCTGAATCGATTCAATTTGGGACACGTTTTTTCGATTCCCGTCCACTCGGTTGAAGCTGGTGGTCGATTTTTATGAGCGGCGCGCGTTGACAGCTTAAAAGTCTCTTAGCATGAAAAATATTGTCAACGCCGATTCCCGAGACTCTTTGACTGTCCGTTGTTGTGGGTTGGAAAAACCTTCTCACTCTGACTCTGACTCTGACTCTCTGAGTCTGACTTCGACTTCGACTTCGAGTCTTGCTCTTGATTTGTTGCGGCGATAAGATTTTGATAGGGGACCCGGACTTATAAGTATTTATGCGAGGCACCCTCCTCCTGCCATTTGGGCCGTTCAGGACCTGAAATTTATCTCCGGCAACTGACAATCAAAGGTATCAGCTGCCATGATGGCATTAGGGGCACTCATAATTACCGCTCTCTACCGCTAAATGCACTAAAATCGAAGAGTGATTAACTCGAAATCGGGGAAGAGTGCATTTTATTCACAAATTGATCAGGGCAAAGAGTTTAATAAGTGTGAGCGTAAGCAAGTAGTAGTTTTTAATGCATGTATGTATATATAATATACGGCAAAATCTGTCTTAAATGGATCTCTGTAATGTTATCTACTGGATTTTAATTCGGGGACCTGGGGATGTTAGAGCCCGTTGGGAATTATATGTGCACATGTGCGAGATACTAACATACACACTTCATGTATGTTAGAACCAGCTAGGAATTATAAGCGCATATAGGCGACATTTTTTTTTTAAGCAAATCACAAAACCTTGCTTTAAACTTGAGGAAAATAAAAAATGTTTTTTCAGGGTGGTTTTTCTTATTTTTATGGTTCCTTGCTTTTAAATTCTTGTAGTTCTAGGGCGATTATCCTTAAATCTAAAAAATATATTTGTATTAAGCTAAATTAAGCAAATAACACTTTCTAACTTTATTATATTTCCCTAGAAAGACAAGAAAAAGGTTTGCTAAAACTCACTGGTAGTTCAAACTATTAATTTTTGGCCTTATACATTTTTATTTAGGTTTTATATAATACATATAAACCCTTTAAAGGCCTATCCACTTGTAATTTTTGCCCAACTTTGTTTTGCCATGAGCAATAATGATGTCTATAGAAAATATTATTAAATAAAATTAGAATCATTATATATTTAAATAAAATTTGTACAGATATGATTATCTGCTAAATAATCCACTAATTCGTAAGCATTACAATTTATTTTGATCTACCCTTAACTCTTATAATTTCTTTTTTTTGTATTTCGACTTAATTAAAGCTAATATAACCCCTCGATTTTGAATGGAGGTTTACGGCTTAATTAAGATTTTATTAGCACATGATTTTAAATAATTTTATACAAAGTAAAAAACACCTAAAACTACCACATTTATTTAATGAAAAATGAATTTAAGCTAATTTGTGTAAAAAGTTGAATTAAAAGAGTGTTTCATTATTTTTAAATACTACTTATAATGATAGGATTCAAAGACTGCAGAAGTTAAATCAGAAATAAGATTTATTGCCTTATTTTAAAATTTAAAATTACTCACTTTATTTCAGGATCTTAAAGATATATAACTCGGCTTTAGGAAAACTTATACAATCATTCTTTGAACAAGTTATACATAATATTTTTTATTAATTTCCTTAAATATGTGCGATATATACAATAATTAATTAATTACATTTTTAAATAATTATTTTATTTTTATTTTTATAAAATTAAAATTTTTTTTTTATTTTATATATATTTTCTTTTCTTAAAAATTGACACATTTCAGAGGAGGCACAGATATTTTTTCAACAGCAAAGCTATCATATTTATTTTATTATTATTTAAATTGTTTATAAAGAAACTTTATCTAGCTACTTTTGACAGAGGGTTCCGATCCGATTATACTATACGTATAAGAATAAAGAACACTATTGAGAAAAAGAACTTCAAAGCTCAGAAAGACTAATTAACGTAATAATTGACAGACATGGCTAGATTGAATCGCCTGGAGATGCGGTTAAATATATAAATCTGCTGTTATAAATCTGCTAAAATTGTTAAATAAATAATTTGAAATTTAAATTCTTCAAAGGAAACAAGAAATACCTATTTACAGCCCTTTTATTACAAATTTCTCTCTTTACAAACACTGATTAACTGTTAAATGATCTCTCAGAGGAAAAGGGACCCACTCCATATAGTTTCTTCTCCGATTCTCTGGCCGGATTTCCCGCTTCTTGCCCGGGGCCGGTTCTCCCTCTCGTTAAGTGCTTTTTAATTTGTTTGCATTCGAAATCCGAATTCCCTGTGTTCCGCTTTTATCGGGAATCAAGTGAGCTGAGTGCAATTACGACACCTTCAAAAAGCCAAATAGGACACAGCGGGGAGCAAGGGAGAACGGGAGAAGGGGACACTCATCCTCAAGGCACTTAAGCGCATCCCCAGGGGGTTGTTACCCGCTTTCCACCCACTTTTCAGCGACGACTTCGTTTGGGAGGGCGGGAGGTCGGTGTGCTGAGTGGCTGGCACCGCTGGCTAATTAAAATTACTTTCCAGGGCGACACCCGGAAATTTGTGGGTGGGTGTAGTGGGTAAAGTGGGTGTAGAGGGTGGTGTGGCAGTGGAAAAGCAGGCTAAAACCGAAAGGCGGAGTTAGTGGATGGTCATTTCAGGTTAATGGCCAGCCGGTCCGGTCAGCTTGCAGCCACTTTTAATGAGCGTCGTCATTTGTTTTTTGGGGGAACGGAGACCTTCTCGCTCCGCCAGCCAACAACTGCGTATTTGTCATTTTTAATGTCTTTTCAAACCACGCGAAAGGTGAACCGTACTCGCACCGAGCTTAATGGCCATCTTCTGGCCATCTCTGACTCTGGTCTATTAAAACTGGCCTCTTGCTACTAACATTATTTTCAAAGTTATCACAAGGGGTTTATTACGAGAATTTAACACGAAAATTGTATACACTATTAAATACAATAATAAATCGATTTTATATATGTAATACATCATTTTTATACGAGTATTCATCTTAAAGTTGAAACTATGTAGCTTTTGATTTTATTAATTATACGAGTATTTATCTTAAAGTTGGTACTAAGTAACTTTTGATTACATTAATTTCTAAACTAATGAATAAAATTCAAGATTTTTTGTAATTTTTCGTGACATTTAGTTACGAAAGTGGTGCAAGCAGATTTTGGCCTTCAGTCTTATATTTAGATTTTAGGTCTTAAATTAGGATTTTTATTTAAGAATGCACAAAATCTCGAAAGAAGATAAAAATTTAGCGCAAGTAATTCACGAATTTTTCTCAGAAACATTCTAGAAATGCTATTTAAAAAATTACAAATATTATATTCTATAAATTATAATAAAAATTATAATACAATTAATATAAATATAAATATATATACTATAAAATATAATAATAATAATAATACAATAAATATAAATAACACTATATATAACACTCTTTCACATATTCTAAATTATTATAGAAATAGAGAGATAGAAATAGAGCATTTCCCTTTCGTTATCTCTTGTTTTACAAAATTCCCGACGAGCTCATCTTTAATTAACTTATTTCCCTTTTTCGTGAGCTACATACCGCTTTGCACCGTTAGTTAGTCGCCGACAAAATGGCGGCGGGCCAGCTGGAAAATTAATACACTCGGCGTGTCCGTGGGAGAGAGAGAGAGAGTGGCGAAAGTCAAGTTGCCTCATTAGCAGGCAAAGGGAATGTCGAGAGACAAATTATTGTCACAGTATTTGTACGGGAACCTTATTAATGGGGCGGCGGGTGCTATAAATAAGCGGGGGGGTGGGATCTGTGTCAAATTGGAAAATTACTGAAAGGCGATGATAGATAGGCTCAGGGGAATTCCCATTGAAGGTTGGCTCGTAAGGATTTGAGCTTTAAATGTGTTTAGTTTACATGAAATAGGGTAGATCTTGGTTGGCTTAAAAAATAGGAATAATATTAATATATAATATAAAAATACATTTTATATAGTTTTTTTTTCATGACTTAACACTTATTTTACGGGTTTTCGGTGTAAGAAATGATATCTGTAAGCTCTTGCAATGTCTTGCGCAAGTTTTACTGTCGGTAACATTATTGCTTACTGTAGGGTCAGTTGTACTTACCAGCAATACATTTTGGGTACCTTTAAACTTTTTAAGAGCCATGCGATACGATTTAGAATCCTTTAATTTAAACTAATAATTAGTCTTTAAAAATCTTCCATTATGTGTTCAGTTAATACATAGAAAACACTTTTTTTTTTTAAATCTACCAACTTTCAGACAATTTTTAGAATAAAGTGGTATTAAATATAGTATATTTGTGCAAAGTAATTATAAATTTATATTTCTTGAATTTATTTATAATCCTATCCAAGGTTTTTTGCTATTTTAATAAATTGGTTATCAACTTTTCGTTTTCCCGTATTAATAAATAAATGGAATTTGACATACGAATAAATCCTTTTGCTTATAAATAATTTTGTTTGTGAAGTAGCGAATATAATAAGATAAGTCCACAATTTTTTTATAATCTTGAATTGTGTATCTTGTATAAAAAACTATCTTAAAGTTTATAAAAAACTGACTGCGCTTTACACTATGTACACTACATCATACAGCTTACAAATTAAAACAAAAAGCTACAAGCAACTACACTGATAAAAAAGTTCAAGACTTTTGCTCATTTTTCAAGACTTTTGGTTACGAAAGTAGCGCAAGAATATTTTGGTCTTCTTTTGAGATTTTTTTGTTCTTTTTATAAGTTGTTTTGATTTTAAATGAAGCTTAAAATCTCGAAGTTCCAGAATTTTAAGTCTTATATTACGATTTAAGATTTAAGATTTTAATTTAAGAATGCCCAAAATCTTGAAAGGAGATTTTATTATTTTATCAGTGTAATATATCTCGCTTTTAATCAGTAAAGTTTTTATTTTCAACCCTGTAAATTAATATGTAAATATAAGGTTCATCAGCATCAACAGCCGAGTCGATCTGACCATGTTTCCTAAAAAAAAAACATTGCCTTTAAAATATTTCTTTGGAGTTTTATCATTAAAATTGTGCAAAATAAAAAAAAAGAATGAATTTTTAAAAATTTTAAATATTATATGCTGATGTTGTTAACTAATAAAAACCAACACAGAATAGCTTTGCAAGTTGAAATTAATGATGTTTTCGTCTTAGTTATGGTATGTGAAAAACTTTAATTTCCTAAAACAAAATATTCATAAAAAATATCAATTGATTTTTTGAGATTTTTTAGTGGTGCGTCAAAGCCAAAAACCATACTAATGTATTTCGATTGATCATTAAAATCAACAAGTAAATAAATTAAGAAGTAACAATTTTATTTATAGGAAAAATGTTAGGTTCCACCTATTTAAAATTATGAAAATGTTATAAAAATGCTTAGTTTTTGATTTCCCGATCCAATATCAAGCTGCAAGACCTAATATGGCTCTCTTCCTTGCTATTTCTTTTTTATCATGAAGTATTAATTGATTCTAGTTCGAAGTTTAGTCTTAAATGGAAACTAGGAGAGTCTAATTGCAGTGCAGACATCTATTCGGCCCAGTCACGTCTTTATTTTCCTGCCTAAACTTGATTATATATCTACGATCAGGTCTAAATATTCCTGGAAACATTGGGGGCCGCCACAGGAAGCTGAAAAAATTCCAAAGGATGCATAGCGAGTGATATCAGACAAGGGAAAATATTTTTAATCAAAAATAAACTAACTGATGAGATGTTTAAATAAAATAAAATTAATATAGAGAGTTAAAATCTAAACGAAAAATTTTTTTATAATAAAGAAAGAAAGAAATTATATGAAAATCAATTAGTTTGCAGATTAGATCATTGAATTTACGACTAAACGAATTTATTTCATACAGTAAAATATCGTAAAAGAATGCTTTTGCACTATTTAGCCCGCCATTCACTACGACATTAGGCAGCAAATCGACATCGATACCAAAATCACAAATAAAAAAAGAAAACATAAAAAACTAAAAGAGAAAAAAGGGTGAAAAAAGTGGAGAGAGAGAGGCACTCGACTGTGCGACAGAGAGCGAGTGTGCGGCATTTAACTGCTGCCAATTTACTGTTTAAATGGCAAACAAAAAGTGTTAACAAGCGCAAAAATACAAAGAACAACAAAGTCCGGCGAGCGAGAGAGCCTGATGGGGATGTGTGTGTGCCGGCCATTGCCGGTGTCAGAGCGAGGCAGATGTAGCCGCGCGCTAGCGTGTAAGTGTCTGTGTGTGCGTGCGTGTGTGAACCAGTTTAAGGGGGCGTGGCCTGCTCCGAAACAGGGATGACAGCATCCCATTCATCCATCCATCTTGGCCATCTGTGGCAATCCATCAGAGCCGCCAGAAGCTGCAACAATGCCATAAAAGTGTTGAGTGTGCGGCGGGTGGTGCCATAAAAAGTTTATAGCAAGTCGTTTTTGAAGTTTTGAACAAATTTAAGCAAAAATAGTTTTTGAAATTAATAATTATTTATTAGTTTTTTTTTTAAGAATATTATTTATCTATGTTGTAAAAAAATAAATAGGGAAATAAGAACTTTGTTAATTTAATAAATTAGCAATTATAGACAGAACTTACTTGCTAAAAAAATATTGCAATCTTATCATATATTATTTTTATTTATAAGTATATATCTCTTTTCTTATTTTCGGCAATAGCTTTATTGTTTTTTTAAATAATATTTTAATATTAATACATTAATATTTATGTTTATTTTATAAAATTTAATTTTTACATGCGATCATTATAATCTTATTTCGTTTTTAAAAAGTTTTAGTATTGCGATCAAAGCTAGGCCAAAATTGTCTCGTGCCATAAAATGTACCGTTAGCGGCCATTGCGAGCGCGAAACTCACCACACCACTGACAGCCAGAGAGTGGGCAGAGCGAGAGACAGAGAGAGGGAGAGCGGCACACACGCACATTTGCACTTACACTGGAGTTGCTGCCGCCGCCGCTGCTGCTGCTGCTGCTGCTGATTGAAGCCTAATAAATGTCAATTGCTGCCAATTACGACCAATAAATGCGGGCAATAGACACGCCAGTAAGTGGCCCAGTGCGATAGAGGGAGACAGTGGCGGCGGAGCTTAAGAGAGAGCGTGCTGGAGAGTGCGAGAGACTCGCGGCGGACAGCGAGAGGAACTCACCACGCCCCCAGGCGGCGAGAAAGAGACGACGAGACAGGTGGCAGCTGGCAGGCAGGCACCTCAGAGGCTCAACTGGTTTTTTCCTCCGCTGGCTGTTGCTTCACTAAGCTGCTGCTGCTTTTTGCTGGCCGCCAGAGTCAGTCTCAGTTTCGGTGGAAAGCCAAAGGCGAGCGGTTGTTTCTCTGCAGCACGCTCCGCTTTGAGTCAAAACGAAAAAACAGTGCGCGACATACCAGAGCTTCGCTTCTTTCTTTTTTTTTCGTAGTCCAAAAGCCCGAAAGGCGACTGCAACAGCAGCAGAACAAAGACAAGCCAACCCTCCGAAAATCAGCTTAAAAAACCTTTAAAAAAAACTATTAAAAACAAGCAAGACAGGCTTAACTTTTAGTGGAACAATTAAAAGTGATTTTTATTACGACAACAATGTGAAACAGCGACGAAAACAGAACAGGAAATAACAAGTTTTTTGGGGCAACAACTTTCACTTGATTAACAAACTCAACAAACTCTTGTCCTTTTTTTAATTAAAACAAGACACACACACACACATTAAACTCGTGTGTTTTGCCATTTGTCGCGTGTGAAGAAGAATTTTTTTCGAGTGTCGAAAGTGCCCGGAGCGGGGGAGTGGTAGCAGATCGGGGCGATCACCAGCGCCAGCCACACATGACCACAATGCCACCGGAAATGTCCGCAGCAACGGCAACTCCCGTTGCCAGTGTGCCCAGCGGCACTGTCCACCCGCCGCGCGACTCGCCGCCAGGTGGCGACACGCCGGCCGTCGGCAATACCGTTAGCAACAACACGTCGACAACGCCAACAACGACGGCCACACGATCCCGCTTCATGATCACCGACATTCTGGCCGGAGCAGCGGCGGCAGCAGCAGCGCTGGCTGCCTCCTCCTCCTCCTCGGGGCGTGGCAGTCCGCAGGACTCGTTGGACCGGGAGCGGGACAGCGAGCGGGAGAGGGAGCGAGAGCGGGAGCGGGAGCAGGCCCTGGCCGCCCACTATCACCAGCACCAGCAGCAGCAGCACCAGCAACACCAGCAGCAGCAGCAGGCGCAACATCAGCAGCAACATCATGCTGCGCTGCAGCAATACATAGTACAACAGCAGCAGCTGCTGCGCTTTGAGAGGGAACGGGATCGGGAGAGGGAGAGGGAGAGGGAACGGGAGCGGGAGCGGGAACACTTTCGGGAGCGTCACTCGCCACCGGCTCACTACCACCACCATCCCGCCATGCCGCCCCACCTGCTCGCGCACTTTCCACCCGCCCACTACGTTGCTCTGCAGCAGCAGGCGCAGCAGCAGCAACCCCATCCGCATCAACTGCAAATGGAGCGGGAGCGACTGGAGGCACTGCATCGACATGGCGGCGGTCATGGGTTAACGGTGGAGCATCGCCAGCAGACACATCAGGCGGCTCTGCTCCACGACGACAGATCCCGCTCGCCGCTCATGTTGCAGCAGTTGGGCAACAACAACAACAATGGCAGCTCAAATAGCAACAACAACAATAATAATAACAACAATAACATTAACACGGCAACCAGCAACATTAACAACAACAACAACAACAACAATGGAAATGGCAACAGCCACATGTTGCTCGCGGGTGCAGGCAGCAGCATCAGCGGCGATCAGGCCAGCACCATCGATGACAGCGACAGCGATGATTGCGGTAAGTCCTTTAAGATTTTAGCAAGTGGGATTCCCCCAGGAATTCTTAAAAGCAAAAAGTACGAGTTGCCAATAATTCTTGAGGTTTTTTACATGCAATTGTTTAAATTTATTTAATGAGATTGCTTTAATTACTTCCTTTTAAAAGTGGGTTGAATCAATAGGATAGTGTGCTAATGCGACACAGATTTAGCACTGATTTCGATTCAATGGAATATAATTAATTTTATTAAAGAAATATATATATTTAAAAAATCTATTAGTTATTTCATATTTCACCGGTTTAATCCGGCTCGAAGGACCCTTGAAATATGCTTCATTCATATCATTTTCAATTCATTATTAGTATGGATTTTATAAATTAGCAATATGATATCCTTATTAAAGAGTTGTCAGACCAAAGCTCGGGCGGGGCTGCCAGAAAGTTAAGGTATATCAGGAAGTTATCTCTTAGGTGTAAAGTCTTACAGAAATTACATTTTTACTTGCTTAATATTTACTTTTTCAATCAGAAAACTGAAAGAAAAATAATACAAAATAAATAAAATCAAATCAAAAATAATAACAAGAGAAAATATAAATAAATACCATTTTAAAATACCTATTTAACTATTATTACCTATTTAAAATATTTTAAAACCGATTAATTTTTATGTTGCTTTTATCTAGAAACTGAAAACAACGAATTATATGGATCGGGCCACCATATTCAAGTAAAAGGCTAAGAAATATTCTGCCTTAACTTTTCTTAATTTATTTTCTTAAATTTTCTTAATGTATATTTTGTAAAAATACAATGTTGCCAAACTTTACATATAAATCCTTGCATTATTATCCTATTTTCATAATAATAAATCTCACTTTATAAAGAAGACCGAAAGAATAATTAATTAAGTAATAATAATAATAATACTCTTAGAAATTAACCAAATGCAAAAAGATAACGAAAGCATTAATAATTATTTTATTATATTTACACTAGTTTGTATTAAGCTTAAATTCTTTAACTATACTCAAGTTTGAGGCAAGCTCAAATTAAGAAGCAGCCAAAGTTGGTGCAAGTTCGTATGGCACTTATATTGATGATAAAACCTAAAGTGATTTCACACCACTTAAAAATATATCGGGCCATATGGCTATCATACATTGAGTGCTAAGCGCTGCACTTGTTGTTGTTGGTGGTGTTGTTGTTGTTGTTGGTGTTATTGTGGCTGTTAGCTAATAGATAACGGTCGAAAAACAGCCACAACAACCACCAGCACCATTAATTCAGAGGCACAAAGTGGGAAAAAGGTTGAGAAAACTAAAGGCAGCAGTGGGGGATAGTAGTCGAGGCGCACAGGTGAGTCTGAGTCTGAGCCCGAGTCCGAGGCAGGTGTCTCTCTAGCTCTGTCTCTCTTGCTCAGGCAGATTAGCTGTGAATATATATATATATATGCATATATATGTGGCTTTCTGTCAACGGAGGAGTTTCAATATCGCTTTCGAGAATACCCTTGACTGCCGCCCGTCCTTAGTTTGCTTTTTGTTTTTTTCTTTTTGCATGCAACAATTTAATTGATTTTGTTGCCAGTTTCAGTTTCAGTTTCAGTCTTAGTTTCAGTTTCTCAGTTTCAGTTTTTAATTTAGCCTCTCCCCCCTCTGATTACCCGTTAAGTGCCTTTAAACGTTATGCTAATTATGACAAATTACTATTAAACAAAATACTATTAATCGTGCGCTTGCAATTGATTTAGTTCCCTGTAATTTGGAGAGATGTAACACATAAATGTCTATATTTATTTTAAGAGGTAGCTAAACCCTGTATAATCTGGATAATATATAGTTTTTACATTCCAGACCTTGGCTAAGCTGTTGAAATGTTTATTACATTTTGAATGAGGTTAAGGAAGTTGCAGAGGTTTTATATTCCCAAATTTTAAAAATTAAATAAATAGAAAACTTTTTAATATAAAAAACTATAATTTTTGTAATATTTTCAGTGACTTTATAGTCACTAAATTCCTTCACTTAAACCTTAATTACTCGCTTGAAAATATCATTTAATGGCTTCAGCAATTATTTTCTGTTATTAGGTTTTTCTATTTTGATTTTTTTTTTGATCAAACGCTTCAACTCAATTATATTTCTCCAATTTCACAGATCATTTTCGAAAAAACTTGTATATATTTTTATTGACTTGTGCCAAAATCAATTAAGCTTTTACCATTCCATCGATTCGATCCAAGAAACTCATGACCCCCTTCTGTTTTGACGTCCCGCTGTCAATGTTTTCCAACCGAAATCGCTTTGATTTGAGACACAAGCCAAACACACAAACACACACACACACTTAAAAAAAAGTCAAAAAAATAAAGCAAGAAATCAAAATTAAATTTTATCTGCTGGCAGCCACACACAAGCACAGCCCACATATGGAGTCCCATTGACATTTAGGCTCTCGAGATGTATTTATTCCCCTTTCTGGAGGGCCCACGCCTACCAGATGGAGATGTTTGGGGGACACACAGAAAGTACCACAAACTATGGGTTTATCTGTTGAGAAATGATATATAAATAATATATATATATATATATATATGTTTGTATAAAGTTAATTGCATAAAATAATATATAAAATAGATGTTGAAGGAGGAGTTTAAAGAGGAGGCAAATTATGGGTTTATCTTTTGTTTTCTATTGAGAAATAATTCAAATCTCTATAGTTTTTTAATGTTAATTGCACAAGGAGAAAAAAATCAAAAATCAAATCATCTGTAAAAAATAGTTCATATCTATCTATATTTTTAATGTTAATTTCATAAAATAATATATAAAATAGATGTTGAAGGAGGAGTTTAAAGAGGAGGCAAGCTATGGGTTTATTTTTTGTTTTTATTGAGAATTAACTCATATCTATATTTTAGGATTATGTTAACTGTATAAAAAAATATCTAAAATAGTTCCTGAAGAAGAAGTTTAATGAGGAATAACTCATATCTATATATATATTTTTTTTCAATGTTAATTGCATAAAATAATATATACAAAATATTTGTTGAAGGAGGAGCTCAAGGAGGAGTAAAAAATCTACGCAAAAACTATGGGTTTATCTCTTGAGAAATAACTTTTTATTATATATTTATATAAAGTTAAATGCATATAAAATTAACGCAAAAACTATGAGTTTATCTGTTGAAAAATAATTCATATCTATACATTTTTGATTTATATATTAATTGCATAAAATAATATATAAAATAGTTGCTAAAAGAGAAATTTCTAGCAGGAGGCAAAAAATCAACGCTCGCGTGTCACTTGAGAAGCGTGCGAGCGACAGTTGCTCCTTGTTCGTGCCTCTCTTGTTTTTTTCCCCAACTTGATTTTATTTTTATCCTTATCCTCATTCTCATTCTCATTCTTCTTGTTTTATTTTGTTTTTTTTTCCTTCATATTCTTGGGGGTTACTTTTGTGGGGGCTTAATAAAAAAAGCGATCGCATCGCTTTTGAAATGGACCCAAATGCTTATTTCCTGCCCATTGAACTGTGCACTGGCCGAGGGGCATGGACGGGGCTCGAAAAATAATCAGGGATCAGGATCACTTCCATTGCCGCCTCAATGCCTCCCGCAAGTGCTACAAAAAAAAAAACACCAAAATTTCAATATTGAAATTGATATTTTGGGGAATCACCTTTCACAAAACACGATTCAAGAATGTCAGACTTTTGCTTTGGCTTCCAAGTGAAATCTCATCGTTTTTATGCATATTATTTTTAAAATTTGAATAAATATATACAAATTTGTATGTTTTTAATTAATTATATGTTTTAAATTATGTAATTATGTGATTCCAAATACCATTTATATTTTCTTTGAATTTAAAGCCAGACCTTGAACTATTTATTTTTAATTTTTTGAAGGAATAACTTTGTGTAAGAAATAATAATTTTAAATAGCAGCTGCTTTATTTTTTATCAAATTGATTTAACAGCACTTCAGTCCAGTTTCTTAAGATATATCTTAAATATATATATATAAATATCTTATATATATAAAATAATATAATATATAAATATATATTTAAGATATCTCTTAAATACATCTTAAAACGACTGCTTCCCTTTATAAACTTTGTTACATTTTCGACTTGAAATATTCCGTCCATTGTCCGTAAAGGAAATGTTCAATCGCAGACACAAACAACAACAACAACTACTATAGAAAAACAAAAGCCCATAAAAAATAGTAACTATAATAATTTCAAATTATAATGCAGGTAGCACGAAATCCGAACAACCGTTATGTAAGCACAACCACACACAGCAAAGAGCACAAAGCACAAGGCACACACACAGCACACGCTCCTCATGTTGCTGCTGCACTTGCCAGCCTTTTTTTTTGCCAGTGCCTTCAAGAGTACACTAAACGCCAACATTATCAAAATGTTGATAAACGTTTAACAAACAAAAACGAACGAAATGTAAAGGAAAATGAGGGAAAAAAAGAACGTTGGCTGTTGCTGTTCTTTAATTAAAATGCAAAAAGGCCAATTGCAAATTGCAAATGTGTTGCTGCTTGCTTGCGCTGTGCTGCTTTTTCTTCCCATGGTTGCGCAATTAAAAAAAGAAGTGAGCGAAATACAGTAAACTAGCGAAAATGTTGACAAAGATTTTTCTAGCTTAACTTATTTTTATTTTATTTTCATCAACAACTGAAAAATTCCTGTAGAATATAAATGGATATATTAATAAGCTTTTTAATAACTTGTTTCTAAAATTTAAACTCATTTGGTTCATAAACATTGGAGTTATTAGGTTTTATATTCCATCTATCTGTCTCACTTGCATTTGGGTTCGAGTCCCTGCTTAATCAGCAACATGCTTGTGTTGCCAGCTCAACATGTTCTTAGAAACATGTGGCTAGCAACATTTATTCAAGTTTCTATAGATTTAGTTTGAAATTTCAAGAAATAAGACTTACTTCCTTGTTTTCCTAGAAATAATCAGTACCAGTAAATACTATAGTTCACTGTACACAGTGTTCACTGTGAAATGAAAACAGAACGAGATAGCAGGAAGCAGCAGATGGAGAGGAAGATAGCGCCCAAGGAAGTTGGCGTTGCACACTTAGGCATGTTTAATACAGTTTAGCCACAAGCACTTAATTACAAATGCGAATGTAAAACTTCAGAGGGGTCGCCACATAAAGGGGGGAGGAGGTAGCCAAAGAGAGAGAGAGAGAGGGAGAGGGGTTGCTATGAGGTCTGCAAAGTGTGGAACAGAAATTGCGGAAATAACTCGAAAGCCAAGTTAATGCATGTTTAGAGCGGGCGTTGCAAAGATGGGGCAGGGAGGGAATAAGGCGGAAGATGCCTACGGGTGCACCTACCCCAGTTATTAGAGGAGCATTCAACAAAGTAAAATGGATTTCGAACAAAAGATTCTCAAGTTCCCAGTTCGGTCTCAAGTGCACTGTGACATATGTATATAGCAATTGTGTGATTTGTTGGATTTGAAAAATTTGTAACAAAAAAGTAAGGAATTAAATAATATTTTATGCCATTCTTTTCTTAAAAATAAAAATATACAGAATATAATTATAAGAGGGATACTTTTGCACAGCTCTCTTTCTTTCTTTTTCTGTCTCTATCTTTCTTACTCGTTTTCATCTCTCTCTCGCTCTCGTTTTTTCTTTCCTTAACCCTTGCATTTTCTGTAAAATTCCCAACTGTTTCTAGCGACAAACTTGTAGTATTTACACTTCAAAATAAATAAGAGGAGAAAAAAAAGAAGGATACTGTTGCACAGCTCTCTTTCTCTCTCGTTATCTTATTTCAAATTTTTTCTGTACTTAACCCTTGCATTCTCTGTAAAATTCCCAACTGTTTCTAGCGACAAACTCTTTACTCTTTAAAATAAAAAAAAAGAAGGAAACTAATTGGGAATCATAAGAGGAATACTGTTGTAGAGCTCTCTTTCCCTCTTTCTATTCCTCTTTCTCATCTCTTTCTCGCTCTCGTTCTCTCTGTGCCTAACACTTGCATTCTCCCTAAAATTCCCAACTGATTCTATCGACAAACTTGTAATATTTACTCTTTAAAATAAAAAAAGAACGAAAACAAGTTGGGAATTACAAAAGAGATACTGTTGCAGAGCCGTCTTTTTCTCTCATCTCTCTCGCTTTCTTTCCCTTTGTACCTAACCCTTGAACTCTCTTTAAAATTCCCAACGACAAACTTGTAGTATTTACTCTTCAAATCTTCTTCTGTCTCTTCCTCGCTCTTTTTCTGTGTACATTTAACTTAACTCTAAAATTCCCAACTGGTTCTAGCGACAAACTTGTAGTATTTACTCTACATTATGATGTTATTTTTCGGATACTGATGATGGGGGCTCTACCCTGAAAGCCTGTTTCCTTGTCCTTTCTAACCACTTTCTTGGACTCACATTAAAACCTGTCGTGTGTTGCTTAACAAAGAAGGAAAAGCAACATTAAATCGAAGTCGGAGACGGGAGACTTCACAGCAAATAACAGCTATTTATGCCCATCATTAAATCAACCAAGTTTTAAGGTCGATGCGCGACTATAAAGTTCTCTACTCTCAACGATCTCTCGCTCTCGGGTAACTCCTCCTCCACCTCCATCGGCCTTTAGCGCCAATCTTCACTGTGCTCTGTCCATCCATCAAAGTAATGCTGATAATTGTTTGCTGTTGTTATAGTTGTTGTTGTTGTAATTTCTGCTCATAAACTGTTTAATTGCAAATTAGCAGAAAACATTTCGAACGGCAACAAGAACAATGTTGCCCCATCGTATGTACACACAAGTTGAGGCAGCAGTTGATCTTGTTGCATGTTGGCCGGTCATAAAAACGCCAAGAAAACGCGCATAAATGTTGCAGAAAATTGCAAATATGAAAGATGTCTTCATGGCGGAGGAAAGAGGGGTGAAAAATTGCAACTCAAGGAAATGTTTAAACAAAGTTTAGGAGGAAAGGAGGAAAAATATTTAAACAAATAAGACAACTAGTTTTCACCCGAAATTAATTCAGATACTTGTTGATTATATTAATTAATGTATTAATTGTTTGTTATATTAAATTTGTATTATATTTTTATTCCATTTACATTTAGATTTAAATTTATCGCTTCACATTTTTATATATTTTGCAGGTGGCAAGGACGACGACGGCGAGGATAGCCTGAAGAACGGCAGCTCGGCCAACGGCGACTCCTCATCGCATTTGAGCCTCAGTTTGAGCAAGAAGCAGCGGAAGGCACGTACCGCCTTCACGGATCATCAGCTGCAGACGCTGGAGAAGTCCTTCGAGCGGCAGAAGTACCTCAGTGTCCAGGATCGCATGGAGCTGGCCAACAAGCTGGAGCTGAGCGACTGTCAGGTGAAGACCTGGTACCAGAATCGCAGGTGAGCGGCGCGGCACACTGCCTCTGATTAGTGGTAGAGGGGGATAGGGGAAAGGGGGATCTGGGGATGAATGTTGCCCCAGAGTGGACGCTAATCAGCGCCTTTAATGGGTTGCGCCCATTTCTTTGCGCACTTAACCAATAAAAATGTTTTTCATATGCTCTTCAGCCGCCTTATCGGCATTTTAGTTTTTATGCTGATTGCTTAATTTGCTGCATTTTGCGCGGCGCATCGTAAAATCTTTCTCTCTTTGCTCTCAGCGGCAAGTTTTTTTCAGTGCAAGTTTGTTGCCTAAGTCTTTCGTTAGTGCTGCTGCTACTGCCTTATTACGATCGATCGCGTATTATTTTCGTTTTTAATTATTGTTCAATGACTTGCCACTATTTCGATGAGAATGCTGACCACAACAATTGGCCGCCCGAGAGGCTTATAGTACCTAGGAAGCAGTCTCGCACCATATTGCGTAGCTCGGAGAGCAGTGAGCACAACCGGATATGAGTGCCGCTCCAGTGTGTGTACTGCTGGGCGGTGGAGAGGGGGGGCAATCCACCTGAAGAGGGTTTTTCTTTATATCGAAAAAATCTTTGTTTTTGATTTTGTTCTAAGTATAAAAAGAAATGCAAGTTTAGCTTATAAGATAAACTTGTTTTAAGGTTTTGCAAATTGACAAAATGTACAAAAACCTAGCTACATTTTTGCGATTATTTCAGATTGTTCTGAATTCGTACTTTGGAATTATAAAGTTAACACCTTTTCAACATCTTATATTTTACTTAACAAGTTTAAAAAATGTTGACTTTACTTTTCATAGCATTTTTATTAGTTTCTTTAAATTTTTAAGGTTATATAACTAATCTTAAACTACTATTTTTGAGATTATTATACTTTCCTGAATTTGTACTTGGGAATTATAAAGTTTACACCTTCCAACATCATTTATTTAACTTGACAAATTTCGAAAATAATGTTAATGGACTTCTCATAGAATTTTTATGTGTTTCTTGATATTTTTGAGGTTATGTAACTAAACTAAAACTACTATTTTCACGTTTATTTAATTGTCCTGAATTCGTACTTGGGAATCAAAGTTTATATTTTTTGACATACTTTATTTGAACTTTACATGTTTCGAAAATGTTGACTTGACTTTATAAAGCATTTTTAGTAGTTTTTTTTTTTTAATTTTTAAGGTTATACAACTAAACTTAATCTAGTATTTAAATTGTCATGAATTCAACCTTGGAAATTATAAAGTTAACACTTTCCAATATCATTTATTTAACTTGACAAGTTAAGAAAATGCTGGTAATGGAAATTTCACAACATTTTTAGAAGTTTTTCTAAATTGTTGAGGTTATGTAACTAAACGAAACTACTACTAAATTCCTACTTGAGAATTTTAAGGTGCAAATCAAATTGTATTTTTACTATGCATTTGGTGTTGGTAATTTTTTTTGCACTTTTTATACAATGAATACTTGGGAATCACAGAGTAAAACTAAAGATGTTAATGGATTTTTTAAGCCGTTTTCATATCAATTTTGGTTGAGTTTCTATATATTTTTTTTTCACTTCTTTCCTGCATTTTGTAATAATAAAACCGCTTAAATAAAATCTTGCAACTTTAAGCCAATCTTAACCTCAAATGCAAAGTAAAAAGTGTAAAAAGAAAACAAAAGATATAGGTTGTCATAATCCAGCCCAAAGTCAATTCATGATACCTCACATTAGGCCAAAAATATTTCACATCTGCTGCTTTTCGATGAATGGGCAAAAAATTGTAAAAACAAACCCCGCCGTCGACCTGGCTCTAGTTCTAGTTTCCGCCGCGGCGCCTCGAACAATTACAGGATTTGGCAAAAAAAAAAAAAATAATAATAAATAAAATAAAGGAGAAGGCTCACGGCTGCCAGAGGCGGGTCGTTGCCAATTAGGCTGCAGTTTTCGGTTAAGAGCTGCTTTTTTTCTTTCCTACAAGATTAATGACAAAACAATTAAGTGCGAAATATAAACAGTCGGGGCGGAACCCTCGAGAGCCGCACGACGGGATATTGGGATGCAGGAGACGATGCCTTCGGTGACTCGGCACTATTCCGGCCATGATTAATAGCAAGGATCGAGATCGAGTCCTTGCTCGCTTTTTTAAACGTTCGAAAAAAAGAAGATAAAGTAAAAACTATAAATGCCTGAGACTTGGCTCTAAGAATTAGGGAAATATATAGTTTTAAGCTGAAGAAAACAAGAAAGGAAGCTAACTTCGGCACACCGAAGTTTGTATCAATTATAATCTATCCTAATATATTATAATATGAACTACTTTCATATTCATACAATTTTTACAGTTTAACATTTTTTTACATTTTTACATGTAAAGTAAAATGTAGTTTTTCTCCACATTCACCGATCGTTTGTATGGCAGCTATATGATATAGTCGTCCGATTCTTATGAAATTTACAACAAAATTCTGAAAAAATATGAAATACTAGTATCTCAAAGTAGAAGAAATTATGTTGAAAACTGACAAAGCTATAATTTTTTTCTAAAAATTTCCCGACCGTTCCTATGGCAGCTATATGATATAGTAGTCCGATTTTTATAAAATTAAATCTAAAAATCTGAAACAATATGGAAAGCTCATAACCGAGAGTTGATCAAGATATTTTGAAAAATAGTGAAGTTATAATTTTTTTTCAACAAATTTAAGGATCGTATGTATGGCAGCTAAATGATATAGTCGTCCGATCTGGCTCGTTCCGACTTATGTACGAGTGAGAGTATATAGAAGACTATCTGTAAAGTTTCATTCAGATCGCTTCAAAACTGAGGAACAAGTTTGCGTAGAAACGGACAGACAGGCAGACAGACAGACGGACAGACGGACATGGCTAGATCGACTCGGCTGTTGATGCTGATCAAGAATATATATACTTTATAGGGTCGGAGATGACTCCTTCACTGCGTTGCAAACTTCTGACTGAAATTATAATACCCTGCAAGGGTATAATGATATATTTTTTAAAAGAAAGAAACTCTTTTCTTAAATTTTTCTTTAACTTTTCCTCTCTCTTTCTCTCTCTCGCAGAACCAAATGGAAACGCCAGACAGCTGTGGGCTTGGAGCTCCTGGCCGAGGCCGGCAACTATGCCGCCTTCCAGCGTCTTTATGGCGGTGCCACGCCCTATTTGAGCGCCTGGCCGTATGCGGCCGCCGCTGCCGCCCAATCGCCACACGGCACACCGCCCTCGGCCATTGATATTTATTACCGCCAGGCGGCCGCTGCCGCTGCTCTGCAGAAGCCCGCTTTGCCCGCCTCGTACCGCATGTATCCCACGAGCATGCCGGGCGGCATGGCTCTGCCTGGAATGCCCGCCCCCCCGCCACCGGGAGCAGCGCCCATGCTGAGCGGTTATTATGCCGCCGCCGCTGCTGCTGCTGCCTCCGCCCAGCCGCCAACGGCTGCATCGCTGCTGCCGCCCAGAGACCGCTCCCCGGCCACCAGCCAGAGTGCCACCAGCGAGGCGGACTGCGAGCGGGGCAGCAGTAGCAGTCGCCAGCGTCTGGTCACGCCCAGTCCGCCCCTCAATCCGGGCAGTCCGCCGACAAGGCGAGGGGGCGAGGAGGAGATGACGCCGGAGCTGGAGCGGCGTGGAGGAGGAGGAGGTGGCGAGGAGGAGAGGGATGACGAGGACGAGGAGCTGGCCCTGGAGGTCTGAGGAGGAGCAGGAGGAGGAGGAGGTGTAACACTAGCCAACAGGGAAAATGCACTCGGTATTCGGGGTTTTTCTGATTTTTTCGCTTTTTCCTTGCTAGCTTAAATACCAAAAAAAAAAAAATGATTATTTATTAAAAACCCGGAAAAATATAATTTTTCATATTCCTGTAAATACGTATTTAGCTTTTCTCTTTTTTTGTTTTTGTTTTGTATATTTAACTTGCTTTCAAACCAGTGTTTTTTCCAAAGGGTTAAGCCTTTGTTGGCTAGTATTTGTCAGTCCTTGGAGCTGGATCTCACAAAGAATGTCTCTAAACCTAAATTAAGGGGGTGATATATGCAAAAATTTTCGTGGGATATATTGTAAAAACAAAGAAATAAATTTAAAAACACAAAAGAAATTGCTAAATAATTATATAAATGAACTATTCTTAAAGGCCAGATTTATTGAAAATTCAAAACTTAAATTTTTGTTGCTGAAACACAATTTATTTCATTTAAATTTAAATTCATTTTGATTAACAAAAGCTTTGACTGTCAATTACATTTACAAAAAAAAAATCTTTAAATGGAAATACTTAAATAAAGTTTACTGTTTATGTTTCAATGAGTTAAATAATATTAATTTCTGGCCTTTGCATAAATATTTTCTTGACATAAAATAACAATGTAAAAAATGTGTATATCTGCCAATTGAATAGTATTTAGTATTTTAGTATATATATTTATATATATCTGTCTCAAAACAACATTCTCACTGGATATTTATGGCTTGAAGCGTTCTCAGTATTAAGACACTCTCCATGTTCATCTGTCTCCAAGAATAATCTCCAGTAATTCTGAACCAGAATAAGCAAACTCTTTTTTTTTTCTATATAATATAATACATAATATATAAATAAATATATATATTTTTAATTAAATCTAGCATAGTGAAATTTTTGTAAATTTTTGTAAATGATTTTTGTACATACGCAACAGACCAACAACAACAACAACAACAACAAAACATACATTTTTTTTGCAAACAAAAATTTTTTTTTAACTTTTTTTTTTTTGTGCCTAGTCTTAAGACGTCTATTGTGTGTAGTAATAATAAAGTGAAAAAAAAAACAAGAAAAAAAAGAGAGCAATCGGGAAACGAACCGGCCTTTATTTTGCAACTTAAGTAAGGACTCGAGGGCTGAAGGACCCGAAGGACCCGATCCTGAGCCTAATGCAAGCTGACACACGAGCAATCCGTCAACAATGTGCCGCCCCAGTTGAGATCTCAAGGGGAACAGGACGAGGCCAAGGAGGCACTCAAAAAACTGTTGCATTTTTCGTCCTGGGAAGCAGCCACTAAACTGCTCACTTAGAAATTGTTAACATTTGCCAAGGGCTCCGGCAAGAAGTGAGCCTGCAATTCTCAACGACCAGACGGACCCCCTCCCTATATATATAGAGTCAGCATATATATATGTTACAGTGCCAGTTCCGAATCGATTTCAACTCCGCAAAGACGCCGCTCGAGTCTGGAAACGTTTCTAATTGACTTGCCGCGAACGGAACTACCCTGAAACGGAGCTCAGAACGCTTTAAAGATGACATCGTGAGGCAGTCGGGATTTAGGCACGAGATTAAGCACGAGATTTTTCAAGGAAATATTGATTAGTTTTGAAATATTTGTAATATTTTGGGAAGTCCTTCAATGGCTTAAAAAGATCAATTCTATTGTTGAATGCTTGAATAATAAAAATCTCAATAATAAAGCTTTCAAATGATTTAAAACTTTAGTGAAAAATAAAAAGCAGGATTTTTATTTAATTTCAACCATGGGGAAAACCCATATTTTAAATATTTAAAAATAAATAATAATAATAATAATAAATATTTAAAAATATTTTAAATATCTCGGAAAGTCCTTTAACGACTTAAATAGATCACTTCTCACGTTTTTGGGGTCTAAAATATTTTAATTCTTAAAAATAAAACATCTAAATTATTCAAAACTGTCATGAAAAATAATAAAGGTTCTCCAAAATCAGGATTCTTTAAAATATTTCAAAGTATTCCGGAAAAAACCCATATTTAACTGGTGGAAAAATACAAAAGAGTTATTAAATATTTATAATATTTCGGGCAGTCTTTAAAGGACTTAAAAAGATAAATTCTCAGGTTTCTGGGGTCTAAATATTTAAAGAAAATGCTTAAATAATACAAATCGCAATAATGAAGCATCTAAATTAATTAAAACTGTACTGAAAAATAATGTAGGGCCTTCAAAAACAGGATTCTTTAAAATATTTTAAAGTATTCCAGGTAAATCCCATCTATAACTAGTGGTAAAATACTGAAAAGTTCTTAAAAATTCATTATATTTCGGGAAGTCACTTAAAGAAATTAATATATCAGCTACTTCTTTCAGGTTTCTTGACTTAAAATATAATAAAAAGCTTAAATAATAAAAATCTCACTAAGAAAGAAACCGAGTGCTCCAATAATCGTCTAAAAAATAATGTTAGATTCAATTAAATATTTAAAACTATATCAGGACATGAAACCCATCTCTATTTGCGATTAAATTACTAAAGGGTTCTTAAATATTTTTAATATTTTTGGAAGTCAATTCAAGGATTTAATATATAAGTCGTTCCTTAAAGGTTTAAATAATACAAAATCTCACTAAGCAAGGAACCAAGTGTTTCAATACTCTTTAAAAAAAATAATTTTAGATTCATTTAAATACTTAAATTTATTTAACACCTTAATACCCATCTCTAACTGGTGGCAGGACCTATTCCGTGGTTATTTGTTTTGCCTGTTTACATGTCGCTTGCCATTTTTTTTTCTCTACTCTCTACTTTTATGACAATTTCAATTTCTGCACGCCGCCGCCTTGGTTAATGATTTAATTTATGGGGTTGCGGCTAAGCGAATTCAATTTGCGCTGCCTTCGAGTGGCACACACACTTATACACACACACACACACAACCCTTGCAAGGTCCTTGCTGGGATACTCTCAGTCTCATTCCGAGAACGAATCCCATCCGGATGCTGACTCTCATCAGAAATCGCATCAATGTCGACTTTGGGCCTGAAGTGCCTGCGTCGTCGTCATCGTCGATCCAAGTCAAGTGTCGAGGGGTTTGCTTGGAATTTCCTCCTTTTCATTTTTCCTATTTTTATTTCTGTTGTTTTTTGGGGTTGTGCGTAGAGAGTTTCGAGTTCGAGAACGTCTGCATAACGCCTCTGTAACAAATTGATTATTTGCTGCGGTTTTCCCTCTCTTCAGTGTGCTCTCCTTTTTTTTCGCATCGATTTCAAATTTATATTTTATGAGTGGCCGACGAGAGGAGAGTACTTATAAATTTATGAGTAGCCCGTTAAATCGTCAGACCGTGCGAAACTTTTCATTGAGAGCTTTTTGTTTGTGTGTTTTTTTTGGTTGTTTGCCTTTTGCCTTTGGAGAGGGAGGAGGATTTCAAATCAGAGTTGGAGATATATGTATTAAGGTGGCGACTAGTCCGAAAAGTTGTGTATTTAAATTGTCATCTTTCAGTTGATTGGCCAAGAAAAGTAAAGATTTTCCTTAGGAAGTCCCACATTGTGTGGGAAAGCCTAATAAATTGCGGTTAAAATAATATGATAAATATATAAACAAATTGAAAATTCTTTGGTTTAAGATTGGTTTAGGGATATGTTTTACCTTTTCCTTTGAGAATCCATTACCGGTAGAACTTTGTTTTTGTTAAAAATGTATGAAACAGTCAAAAGGGATGCGATATTTTGACCCTATAGAGTGTGTTTATTCTTGATAAGCGTTAACAGACGCATCGATGTAACCATGTCCGACTCTCAGTTTGTTTGTTAGACTTACCTTTCTTTTAGACCGTCGTTTGTCTTTTAGATCGTTTATCCGTTAGACAACCTGTTCGTTATATCGTATTTTTATAAGACCGTATATCCGTTAAACTTGTCTGTCCGTTAGGCCGTCTTTTCGTTAAACTGTATGCCCGTTAAGCCTATCTGTCCGTTACCGCTGACTCTCCGTTAGAGCGTCTGTCCATTAGATCGTCCGTCCGTTAAATAGCCTGTCCGTTAGACCGTCTGTCTGTTAGACCTGCCTTCCCAATAGACTTGTCTGTCTGTTCGTTATACAATTTTTCCGTTAAACCGTGTGTCCGTTATGCCTGTCTGGCCGTCAAACCTGCCTGTCCGTTATACCGTTACCTTTCCTTGAGGCCTTCGTTTGTCTTTTAGATCGTTTATCCCTTAGACCAAATGTCCGTTATACCGTCTTATTACTAGACCGTGTCCGTTAAACTAGACTAGACTATCCGTCAGACCTCCTGTCTGCCTGTCCGTTAGACCATCTCTCCGTTAAACCTGTCTGTCTGCTAAGCCCTCCTGTTCGTTAAACCTTCCTGTCCGTTAGACCGTCTGATCATTTTTCCGCAAACTTGTCTGTCAATTGTAGAGCTTTGTGGAAGTTGTATCTAATATCCAATGCATTCCAATATTATTTAATATATTTTATAGTTATTTTATTTTATTTTAATAAAGAAACTAAATCACTTAAAATACATCAAGCTAAGCTCACTGACGTAAGCCTCAGTTAACATTTTAATAACATTTACTTTGAAGATCTCTCGCAAGGGGTTGGAAAAAGGGATGTTTAGCTGTTCCCTTGCCTATTTCCATTCGATTCTTTATCTCTTATTTTTTATGCAATTGCGTTCATTGTGCAACAACTCCCATTTCCATTCCCATTCCAATTTTCATTCCCATTCCGGCCAGTTTTTGGGCGACTTTGAGCCTTTTGTGCATCCGAGCTGACAAAGTGCTTTCACACCGGAAGCAATTGCAATGCGTTTGCCGTCGCCACCCTGCGACTTTTTACCGCCGAAGATCCCACGCACCCCACAGTCTATAGTCCATCGCCCGACTTCTATATAATTGGTAACTTACTGAGCTGACTCCGTTTTTTAGCTCACTCTCTCTCCGCGCCCGGCAGCGGCTTCTTTGTGACGCTAATTTGTCACAGGATGCCGGGATGTCGGCATGTCAGGCAGGATGGGCAAGGATGCTGGGATCCAGGAAGGAGCAGGCTGCTTCATTACACAGGCAATTTGTTGCGCATAAAGCGAAAGCAGCTCGCAGCGGAATCGAGATGAATCGAATGGGATATGTATTTACAAAAAGACACTGAACAAAAATATATATGGAATTATATATATAAATTATACAAAGGAAATATTTATAAAACAATTCATATTTATTGTATTATTGCAGAATGTTATAATTTTAGTCAGAAGTTTGTAACGCATAGAAACAATCGAAAAAATGTTGGAAAAAATACATATACATAACTTTCACGGTTTTTAACAAAGTTTCGTCTACTCTAAATTTCAAAATGTTGAATATATTTTTTATGAATTTAATTTAATCCAATTTCTATCGTAACTTTTAGTTTCCTTTCTGGTTTAATTTAAATTATCATCAAGTTATTCTCAATATCAAAACAAAATAAATATGATTTAAAGTCTTAATTGTATAAATAATTGACTTTACTTTCTTGTTCTATTTTTTCGTAGCTTTCTTACTGCAAAGACTTCTTTATGTTATATTTTATTATATTTATATTAAGACTTCAAATTATTTTCTTCACAAAAGTAACCAATTTTGTGTGTAACTTGATGATATTTTAAATTAAAACCAAAGAGGAAGCTTAATTATTTATTTACTTGTCTTTCTTGTACTTCTATTTCGTAGCTTTCTTTACTGCTCAAATTTCTTGCTGTGTAAGACTTCAAATCATTTTCTTCTTGGTTACTTTTGGGTGTTACTTGATGATATTTTAAATTAAAACTTAAGAGGAAGCTAAATTATTTATTTCCTTGACTTTCTTGTATTATTTTTTCGTAGCTTCCTTTACTGCTAAAAATTTCTCACCGTGTACCCAGTACACATAGATTTTTGGGAAGCTTCCGTTATCAATAAATTTGTGCGCTTAAAAGCGTGTGTTTATCGAATTAGACGCCGGAATTGGGAATGGTGCCGAAGGTCAGGAAGTCGATGGAGATTTATGGGCGACGGCCAACCGGGGGATGATGATGATGATGATGCTCGATACCCCCGAAAAGCTGGACGTGAGGTTATGTCAATAGCATATAGTATATGGTAGTATGGAGTGAGGAGGAACTACTATTTCTTGCTGCTGGCGACGGTGCCTTTAAATTACCGTAAATGGGCTCTGTGGCGCCAGGGATCAGAAAAATCGATTTGTCGGTCGTCGCCGCCAGTTAAACGCTGCCAATTTGCCTTACCTCTTACCCGGGGGATTGCAGCTCCTTTCAGCTTTTCAGCTCTTCAGCTCTTCAGGTCGGCTACTGGTTTTTGAACCTGCCACTGGCCCAAAACCAAAACCAAAACCAAAATCAAAAGCAAAGCGAACTTCGAGTCGAGCCGCCGCGGCGGCCCAATTTGCATGCGTTCGATTTGCAATTCGCTTTGCAATTGCATTTGCGGTTTTCGGTTTTTCAATCAATTCTAACTGTGCAAAAGGCAATCACAGGTCTGGACAGAAAAATTGACAGAGTCCCCAGGATTTATATAGACAAAGGAATATCCTGTATTTCGGGATGTAGATTCAAGCTATCGGTGGAAAAGATGGGGTTCTGTGTACTATTGCAATCTCTGAGATCTATATACATGAAAAATGGCCAAATCGACTCGCCTGTTGTTGCTCATCAGAGATGTACGAGTAATTGGTAGTGAAATGTATTAAAATATGCAAAAAAGTAATTAAAATATTTATACAAATATTAAGAAATGTATATTTATGTATGTTTCGATATGGTAAATGACTAATTCGATTCGTCTGTTGTTGCTGTTCCAGAATGTAAGAGTGTTGATAGTCAAAGATATTACAATATATAAAAGATTGCATTAAAATATATTAATATGTATTTGTTTTTATATATCTTGATATGGAAAATGGCCAAATCGACTCGCCTGTTTTTGCTGATCAAAGATTTAAGGGTTATTGGCAGTGAATAACATTAAAAAAACAAAAAAATGAATTAAAAAATATATACACATTTTTAAAAATGTATATTTTTGTATATTTCTACATGGCATATGGCTAAATCGATGCGCCTGTTGTTCACGTTTAAAATTGTAAGAGTATTGGTAATGATATATGAATATAACAATATAAATAAAAAACATTCAAATATAAATCATACATATTAATGTGTATTACAAATATACATATATATAAATTTATATTTATTGTGTATATTTCGATATGATAAATGACTAAATCGACTCGTCTTTTGTTGATGTTTCGAAATGAAAGAGTATTGGTAGTAAAATATAATCAAATATTCAATGTATCAAATATTCAATGTATATTTATTATATTTACAAATACTAAAATATGTATATTTTTGTATATTTCAATTAGGTATATTGCTAAATCGGTGCGCCTGTTGTTGCTAAGAGCAATTGTATTACAATTATAAAAGTGTATATTTTTGTATATTCCGATATGCTAAATGACTAAATCTACTCGTCTGTTGGTGCTGGTTAAATATGTAAGAGTGTTGGCATTGAAATATACAAAAATTCCTTCAAATATATAACAAATTGTTAAACGAATCCCTAAAAATATATAACAAATGTATTATAAAATTGTTATATCTTTGCCTAGCTTATGTCACACTTTCTTTTTGCTCACAAGAACATTCCATTATGATCACCGCATGTTCCTTTAATATGCACCAAGTTTTCAAGTTTACCTCCAACTAAAATCGAGTTAATCATGCACTCTATATACCCCTTTACAGGGTATGCAAAACTGTATACAGCCGCCTCCTCGTGGAGCACACGCCAATGTCAAAAGGTTCTCACAGCCTGATGCCGATGCGTGTAATAGTGATCCCAGGCGAGGCCATGTGATATGGCCAGTAAGCCGATACTTCTCTTCTTCCAGCTAGTCTGTATTAATTTTACCCATTTTTTTTTTTTGGTCCCAAAATCCGTTAGCCGAACGTGTGTGTGGTCCCCAGCAGGATCCAGGCAGTCGTGAGGTGCCAAAAGTCAAGCTTTTTGTTTGCCCAGGTCGCCAGAATGAGATTCGACACGTGGCCAAAAAAAGGAGTTCTATATCGTATTTATTTTGTTGTATTTATACCCCCGTTTCCATATATTTATTTACCGCTGAAGTGTGACTAAACTGCGCCGGCGGCTATGTAAATTGTAAACGCTGCACAAATATGTTAACAGTAGTAATTCCTGCCGCATGTCAGTCACTCGCCAGAAGGTCCTCTGAATGGACCTCAAGCTGTGCGCCCGAAAAAATGCATTCAAAGTTGCCACATCGGTATCCAATTACGAGGCGACTCCCGACTCCGACTCCGACTCTGACTTTGGCCGGAGTTCAGCCAATTTACGAGCACAATTGTGCCAAGTCAAGGCCCAGAAACGAGCAACAACAAAAAAATACAAATACAAATGCAGGAAAAAATAAATGAAAATGAAAATGAAAATAAAAGGCAACAGCAGGCCAAATAAGTAGGCACGCAAAAGGGCCAAAGGGAAAAAGCCAGCCAAGGGTTGATCCTAGAGAAACGGGCGAGTCGAGTCCTGAGGCGTAATTCGTATTCTTTTTTTAAATGAAATAAATATTGATATTTTAAGATATTTTTTATTTATAGATAGATATTTTATGGATATTTTAAGAATTGGAAAATAACTTAAGAAAGTTGTATGGGAAATTTGTGACTAACTACATTATTTTGTAATACAAAAATAAATAGAAACAAGAAAGAAGGCTAATATTGTAACAAAGTTTATCTATTCTTACAATTCTTACATTTGATCATTAAAATCATTATAACTAAACAAAAAATGTATTATTTTATATTTGGAAACTTTTCTAGTTTTCTTTTACTTTCTTTTTAGCTAGTTTCTTTTTGGTTAATAAATCTGTATGTTGAATTTAAAAATTTAAAAATTATATATATATTTCTTTTTTAATTTTTGACAATTTTAACAATGTTTCTTCTTATAAAATATAGAACAAATATTTTTAAAACTGATTTTTTTCCCCAAACATGTTTGGATATGTTCGGCCGTTGATGCTGATTCAGAATATATATACTTTATAGGGTCCTTCACTGTGTTGTAAGCTCCTGACTGAAATTATAATATCATGCAAGGGTATAATGAAGCATAAGATGCGTAACGCGCATTCATGATAAGCAAAATTGTCAATATTTCTAAAATTAAATAAATAATAATAATAAAATAAAAATAAAAAAAATGGTAGAAACTTATTTGATGAAGTTCAATTAAAAATCTGTAAATATTTACATATTTTGGAAGTAATAAATACCAAAATAGGGCATAAGATATGTAACGCGCATTCATTAAGAGCAAAATTGAAATTATTTCTAAAATTTAATAAATAATAATTATAAAATAAATATATAAAAATATAATGTAAGAAACTTTCTTGACAGAAGTTGAATTAAAAATCTAAAAATAATTACAAATATTTTGGTAGTAAGAAAAACCAAAATAAAGTATAAGATGCGTAACGCGCATCGAAATTTAAAGACTCTCTCTCTTTCTTTCTCTCTTAGAAAAAGGAAACCCATAAATCAGGTTCTCTCTTTCTCGCTCTCTCTTCCTCTTAAAACAATTCTAAGGAGGCGTTACTCATCTTATTTATTATATTATCATTGAATTAACCTTTCTACTTTTCTTAAACTCTTACGACTCTTTACAAGTTAACTTTTTTAAAAAACACTTTTCAAGTGGAAATTAATAAATAGGAAGACCCTAGTCCGAAAATTGAACAAAGAGTCCCCTCGAGCTACAAATGGAACTCACAGATCCACCCCCTGCAGTCAGCCGAGAGGCCTTTCTTCGTCCTTGGCCGCTTTGCTTTTGTCCTGTAAATATATATATATATATATATGCAAAATGTAAAGTTCCTGGCCCTAATTTACTTGCCATTGTGTTTGCCATTTGCCCATTGTCAGCTTTGCTCATTTGCTAATTTGACAGTTGTCAGGCTCGTGGAGTGGAGTTTTCATTCATTTTCCATTTATATATACATCTCGCCTGTCGATTTCCATTTCAATTTCGATTTCCACTTCCATTTCCATTTGCTATTCATCAAAATTGGCTTTGGGTGCGAGAGGCGAGAGCCTCAATAATAATTTGTCATCAATTAGCCGAGGGTGTTGATGTGCGCGGTAAACCAAGTGGAAGATGCACCCCGTGGCATGTGGCATATGGCACACCAGCGGCAGGACGAGGAAAAGGACTCGCCACTCGAGTGTTGCAAATTACTTTTGATTACTATTTTGATGTACTTTCGGGGAATTCCCACAGGGCAGGCTTGGTAGCTTGCTAAGCGATTCGAATTACCGAAAAATGAATAAATGAATATTTGATTATAAAGATCTGACAGGAATTATTACACATATTTCTCAGTGTACTCAAACTGAAACCTTGTCTCATCTGAACTACTCAAGTTCCTGAACCAATTGGCATCGATTAAAGCGCTTAAAATGCAAGTTTATGGCCAAAAGCATGAATGAACCAAGTTTGCTTCGTGACACAAAGCCAAGCCCAAGACAGAGACATATACGGTCCGGCCATTCATATCCTACACATTATACAAAAAGAAACACTCAAGATCCATAGATCTCCATTGAAAGAAAGAAAGAGAGAGCGAGTTAAATGGAAAACTAGATAAATGCTATACAAATTGTTAACTGCTTTTTTATGCTAATCGCTGGCATATTTATATCAACAAGAAAAATGACAAAATCAAAACGCAAAACGTTAAAGGTGAAGTAATCGACGAGCGCTGACTTGTCAAGTGCCCCGAAGATTGCAGAACCTAAGGCCCCAAACGTATATACAAACCCGATTTCAGGGGGTTAATTTATTAAGACAGAGCCACACGCTCTTCAAATCGAAGACTTATCCCCACGAATTAATAGGTGAACAGTGCGGCTTGTAAATATAAGGCCAGCCATGCATCTTTTTGTCAGATTTTATTAAAATTACCTTGAGGTTTTTTTCTAGATTTTTTTTATATCTCATAAGCATCACTTCAGCAAGTATCGATATTTGACCGATATTTATTACAAAAGTCTATCGGTATTTTAACTAAATTAATATTCCATTTTTTTTACTTGATAAATTATATAACATTTTTCAGATATTTTATGTTCTAACAATAATTAATAATTAAAATGAAATAATAAAAATTTAGATTACTTAAAGTTTACGATTGCTTCGATATGATACTGAGTGATATATTTTATAAATATATCAATATTTTACCGATATTTGTTAAGAAATTCTATCGGTATTTTAATTTTGAGATTTATTGGCGATAAATTAATATTTCTTTCTTTTTGACTTAATAAATTATATAACATTTTTTCGGATATTTTTTTTCGATAATATCGATGTTCTAACAAAAAACGCGATAATTAAAATTTCGATTATGCAAAGCTTACGATTGTTTTGTGATATTGAGTGCTACATTTTATAGATATATCAATTTTTTACCGACATTTATTACGAAAGTCTATCAATTTTTAACTTTAACATTAATTGGAGGTAAATAAGTGTTTATATTTTTTTTACTTAGAAAATGTTATAATAATAACTATGTTCTTACATAAAATCGGTAAATAAAATTTCGATTATTCAAAATTTACAATAGTCTCGATATGATATTGAGTGCTATATTTTAGATATATATCTATATTTTACCAATATTTATTACGAAAGTCTATCGGCTGACTTAAAAAATGATATAACTTCTTTTCGGATATTATTTTTATTATATAGATTTTCTAACAACAAATTTTTCGATTATGCAAAGTTTACAATAGTTCCGATATGATATTGAGTGCTATATTTTTATAGATATATTATATCCAATATTCCCCTAAAGTTAAAGTACAAGCTTAGCATTTACTCTTGACTCTGCACTAAAATTCCCAACGGGGTCTAGCCCTGATCTAGTCTTTATGCCCATGAAACGCACTATCCATTCTATTCGTTGTTATTGCTATTTTTCTTTCTATTTGTTTTTTTATTTTGTCAAATGAAGCGATTTGTGACAAAGGCTGTACGCATATAAATGATTTCGCCCTCGACTCGGGGCATTGTGGATGCTGGAGATATAAATGTGGATGTTGGATCGGAATCCGAACCGGGGGACTTGGGGAGGGAGGTGGCTTTGGCAAATGGCTTGCTAAGTGGTTTTAACACTTTTATGGCGTTAAGTTTTTAATTTTATTCGCTAATAAATAATTTAAGTCAATTTCCAGCAGTATAAAAGATTGTGCATTAATTAAGTTTCGGAGAGGGACGAGATGGCGACACGTTTTGTTTTCGATTCGAATTCGATTCGATTCGTTTCGATTCAAGTATTTATATATATACCTCTAGCAATATATATATATATATATTGTTATTTTTTGTGTGTTTGTGGCTTATCTTCTCTTCCTTATCCGTTCATTCAGCCAAGAAATCGCATGTGTGTGCGTTAATGCCTCGGATCCGAGATCGGATTTTGGAATATCGCCAACGGAGTGCGATGACAGCGCATTTGTTTTTGTTTAAAATGACATTAAAGTAATTATCTAATTAAGTTAACATTTTGCTTAAAGATAAGTGCTAAATTATTTATTTTCGAATCTCATTATCCGATATCCGTTGTTCGCCTTCCTTCGCATAAATATTTCGTGTGCCCATGCCTGTCGCATATATATTTTATGTGCTTTATAGATTCCGTCTGCGCATTGTTCGAATCAATTTTTCTTACGATTTCGGCTTTGTTATGGTAACGCCGCCCCGATATTATTATTAATATTATTTTTATTGTTGATCTGAATGGCATCTGAACGGATCGGCTCAAAGGGCTTATAAATTAAAGGGCGGAGAAAATGGATTTTATATTTATTTATTTCAAATTTAAACTTTAGTCAAGTTTTACTCCAACTGCTAGTGGAAAATGTCCATTAATTTTTACTGCTTATTATCCGTAAATTATTTGTGAAAGAATTTAAGTTGATAATCTACTTTAAAAAGATTTAACGGAATTTTTTTATTCTTATATATTTCATAATTAATATTAATAAAAATAATTGTATTTTATCAGTATAATATTATTATTTAATTTAATAATTAATAATTCAATATAATTCATAAATATATTTTATACCTAAACTTTCCTCATTCAAAAAACCGGTAAAAAAAAGGCATTTCTTAAAAAAATCGTTGTTTATATTTTTTAGATTATTTTGATTGTATATCTTAATACATAATTTATTTCATTTTTATTTCTTATAGAATGAAATAACATTTTTATTTCTTATAAATACTCAATAATTCCATAAAATATAAAATGAACAAGGAATTTCGTTTAAAAGGTATTTAAAAAAATTATTTCTAATTCTAAGCCCTTCTAAAATGAATTTTTATATTTGTGTTATTTGTCATAAACTAATTATGAACTAACCAAAATTAAATATATAAATTATAGATGTTATAAATATTATATATATACAATTTTTTATTTCATTTAAGTATATATTTTAAGAAGTTTTAAAATTTAAATTTTAAATATAGATTTGTCTTTTACCATAAACAGATCGTTAAAAATACATATATTAATGAAACTAATATATTTTTTGGAATGGTCAGAAAATATTCTTTTTAAAGTTACTAAAATAGCAAATAAAAAATATTTGCAATTAACTAACTTATTATTACTATTGAAAATACTGTATATTTTATAAAGAAATCGTTAGTAAAATTAAAAATTTTTAATAGAAATTATCTTAAATTTAACTTAATAAATAATATAAAATAATATATACATTTACACACTTCTTTCAATGCTTTGAGAGATACCCATTTGTTGGGTCTCTTTGTTTTATTTGAAGCATTCCTCGGCTGCCATTCAACTCCAGTTACAGTCATCTACATAAATCAAATAGTTCCTGGCGACGTCCCCCCTGGCCTTTGTCCACACGCTTTTCGTTTTTGTCTTCAGATTGATCCATTAACATGGCTCAAAGAGACTGCAAAAAGAAGGAGGAGGATAAGGAGGAGGAGGAGGACTAGGAGGGGATCTCTCTGGTCTCTCCAACTCTCCAGCTCTCCGACAACGTGCCACTTTATGACGCCCCGAAAACTTTGGAGCGCGATAAGCCCACGCGTCCGCGATGACGTGCGCCGGCCGATGTCCTCCTTCGTTCACTTCCCCTACCATCTTCTCTCTACCTTCCTCCACTTTCCCTCTCCCCAGATGGCGATGGAGAGATGGCACATCAATTAGCACACCTACCTACCTTCGAGCTGAGCTCAGCTCGGCTCATCGCCAAACTGGACTCTCTCTCTCTCTGTGGCCATTCATTAAAGCTCTGCCTTGCTATCAGTTGGCTTGTGATGAATATATTTTAGCTGAGACCACAACCCGAAAGAGCGGCCCAGGACAAGGAGAGCAATCATTGATGGACTGCTTCATACCCTGTTATAGATATTTCAAGATTAAATAAATAAAGGTTAACTTCAAATTGAAGTATTTATTCACACATCGAATATTTCACTTTAGAATTGGCTTTGAATCTGAAAAGAAAGTAAATAATATACCCTGAGTGCTACCCTGTACCCCCACAGATGAGTTCAGCCCGAAGACTTGGCCCGCAGACCCAGGGACCCAGGTCCCCAGGTCCAGTATACGAGTTGCCATTGGGGCCCAGGCCTGGAGCTTATCTGCACAAGATGTATTCAAAAGTGCATAATGTAAAAGTTGTACGCGATTGCTCCAGATAGAAAAAAAATCGGACCATCATATATATATATATAAACACACTGAAAAAAACAGACATATGATGGAAAATAAGAATCAAATAATAAAAAATAAGAAAAAACACACAAATGAAAGAAGTTGAAAATAATCTTCTACATTAAAGCTGGAAGAAATTCGATTTCATAATCGATTCTTTTTATTTTGGTAGATGCATCACATCGGTTTTAAAACAAACGATGTTCCAAATCAAGCAAATAAGGGTTCTTTAATTAAAATTTTAATTTTAAATTAATTTTTATCTTTTAATTATCGTTTTAAGATTCCTTAGGATTTTTTTGTGTTGGTGAATCAAGGTATTGGAAAAACAAATGGTTAATGAAATTAAGATTTTAATTATTTATATATATATATATATTTTATATATGAAAATATTTTGTTGTTTTCTTTTTTTATGTAATATAATTGTGTTTGCGATTTAATCGATGCTATTTTCTTACATTTATAATCGATTTTTTCTCAGCTCTATCTACATGTTTATCCTATATATTTTTTTAAAGATAACAATTAAAATTCTCAATTACGAACTTGGACACAAACTTATATATAAACGAGCAAATGTTGTGATCAATTTTCAAATAAAATAACTGACAAAAATTCATAAAGAACAAGTTTTTCATGTATAATATTCAGATCTGAGAATTATAGGTAAACAAAATGTTAAATTTTTGATGTTTTATCTAAAATCGATAATTTTAAATCGATAAACTTTAATGCTTGCTTAGTCTGAAATTGATAATTTTAAATCGATATACTTTGATGTTTGCTTAGCTTGAACCAGAAGATTTTCCAAGATCAGGCAGTTAGAAATACTTGGAACACATTTATATATCCTATAAAAAATTTGGATTATATATGAAATTAAAAAATATGATATACTATTAAAAAGAATAGATACAGTTTGCCAAGTAATTCTTTGGAAAAGGGAAATTTTGTAGTGCGATTTTTAAATTAAAAAATAAAAACATGGGACCTTTTTTCTTTTCTTTTTATAATTTAAGTTTATAAACAAGTAAAATTACAATTTAAATTTGTTTATTTGTTCAGGTAACACTTAACTTAACTGCTAACAATATTATGAAATAAAAGAAAACTGGTTTCTTATTTATATTTTTAGATCTAAAAATCGCATTAATAAATTTCCCTTTATGCTAAAATTACTTGGAAAACTGTATATATGTACATAAATATTTTTGTAGGTTTACCAACACTTCTTTTTAACTAAATAGTAGAAAATGTCATTACTTAAACTTGTGTTACTTTGAAAAAAATGACCTAATGTTTCAGAGCTTTGATACAGTACAGTTTTTTTCTTGTAGAACTTATTTATTATTTATAGAATTAATAACATTATTTTTAATTTATATTAGTTTATAATTTTTGTAATTGAAATCTTTTTCCCCCCGTGCACTTGGCATATAGTGTGTGTGTGTCTCAGCTGTTGTTGTTATTATTATCTGAAGCATTGCTGATGCTTATCGCCGGGTTGTAAACGTGTGAGCTAAAAATACCAGCCTCAGAGAGAGCCCCAAGCCCCGATATCTGTTCCCTCCCCCCTCTCCATGCCTTAAGCATTATAAAAGTTGCATCAATTAGCCAAGTTCGGTTACTTTTTAGAGTTAGCTGGATGTTCGTTCGGGCCTCTTCTGGTTTTTGTTTTATTTTGGGCCGCTTTTGTTGTCGCTGCCACTAAACTATAACGATAACGAGAAACAATGTTAAACTTAAACATCAACACCTTTTAAGAGCCTGAAACGAAGGCAGGCACCAGGCACCAAGCCCAAGCCCTAACTGAATTCAAAACCCAAAAACCGAACCCAATTCCAGACCGAGTGTCTGGTGGCCTCCGATCCGCTCCGCTCCTCGGGCTTGGCCTGAAAGCCAGTCCCTGTGTCCCTGTGTCCCATGTGTGTGTGTGTGTGTGATATATTAAAATGGATCTGGGTTCGGCACAGCGGCCTTTTTCGTTCTCGTTTTTTATGGCACAGTTTAGGAGATAACAAATTTTTGTTACAAGCAAATTAAAAGGTTTTCCCCCGTCGCCGAGGATCCCTCGACGAGGAAGAATTCACTTTTATCGATTGTATTTGCTTGCATCGTTTAGTCGATAATTTTGGTAATAAATTTTAAAATAAACAGCCCAGCCCCGGAGCGGCCCTTTTTCTTTGGCTTTGCCTTTGGCCCGCTTAGTGTGCGCGTGGCATTAAGGCCACAAGTTGTCGCGGGGACTTGAGATATATACTTTTTTGTTTTTATACCCTTGCAGGGTATTATAATTTTAGTCAGAAGTTTGCAACGCAGTGAAGGAGTCATCTCCGTCCCTATAAAGTATAAAAATATATTCTTGATCAGCATCAACAGCCGAGTCGATCTAGCCATGTCCGTCTGTCCGTCTGTCCGTCTGTTCGTCTGTCCGTTTCTACGCAAACTAGTCCCTTAGTTTTGAAGTTATCCTAATGAAACTTTGTAGATAGTCTTCTATATACTCTCACTCGTACATAAAACGGAACGAACCGGATCGGACGACTATATCATATAGCTGCCATAGAAACGATCCGTAAATTTGTTGAAAAAAAATTATAACTTCACTGTTTTTTAACATATCTTGATCAACTCTCGGTTATGAGCTTTATATAATATTTTAGATTTTAAGATTAAATTTCATAAAAATCGGATGACTATATCATATAGCTGCCATAGGAACGGACGTAAAATTTTCAGGAAAAAAATTGTAGCTTTGTTAGTTTTTAACATAATTTCTTCTACTTTGATATACTAAATATTTTTTTTATATATTTTCAGAATTTTGTTGTAAATTTCATAAGAATCGGACGACTATATCATATAGCTGCCATACAAACGATCGGTAAACGTGGAAAAAAATTGCATTTTACTTAGAGAGAAAAAATGTAAAAAAATGTAAAACTGTCAAAATTGTATGAATATGAAAGTAATTCATATTTTATTATATTGGGATAGATTATAATTTATACAATTAGAATCTGCAAGGGTATACCAAGTTCGGCGTGCCGAAGTTAGCTTCCTTTCTTTTTTTTTTTTTTTAATTCGTGGCAAGACGAGACGAGACGCCGCCTCAAAATTCCACGGCCGCACATAAATTCAGAACATCAGATTAAGAAAGTGTTAATGTCGCAGCAATTTCCTTTTATCTCAACATAATTGAGCGATAGAATTTGAATTTAGCTAAGAGCCAAACATAAATTTAACAGCCACAAACAACAATGCCGGGGACCCTTATTCTAACACCTAACTATTTTCGGCTTTTCCTTTTCCCTTTGTATCTTTGTATCTGAGTATCTGTGTATCTGTGTGGGCAATTCCATCGTTTTCGTTGCCACATCAAAGTGCCTGGAGTTTGTTTCTGTCACAACAAAAGAGGGGGGAGGGAAAAGATGCATATTTGGGTCCCATAAATTTGTCCATTTTCATTCTTTTCATTTCGAGCTGCGCCTGCGCACATTTTAAATCAAAAATGCATAATTGAATACCCTAAAAGTGGCATCAATGGTGGGATCTGGGGACATTTAGCTTGACCAGAGGTTGTGCCATAAATAACATGTTTTTTATGCATGTTTTTAGAGAAATTATTAAGCAGACAAAACAAACAAAATATTTGTGAAGGAATTCTAGTATAAATTATTTAACTTAATTTATTGATTATAAATTTGTATTTCTAGAACAGGATAAAATTCAAGCCACACAAAAGTAGCGACGCACTTGCCTTAAATTACTATTCCCAACGGAGTCTAGTTTGGGAATGTTCTTTACTTGGAAATCCTCAAAAATAATGCTCTAAAAAAATATATATTGTAATTATCAATATCGGTTCTTTTAATATCGAAAATTATGGCATTAAACTTGGAAATATCGATATTTCGAATAATATCTCAAAATCCTCCAAAATAATGCTCTCTTTAAAAAAGTTGTAATCTTCGATATATTGATTGTTTAAATATCGAAAATATCGATATTTCGAATTATATTACCAAACCAATACTTGATATATTTATAACTTCATATAATCCATACGTAAAACAGAAAATCGAATAATGGCGCAATATATGTTAATGTTAAATTATCAATATCTGAATATATTTATAATAGTGCTAAATATCGATACATGCTAAGTATCGATAAATCTTTATTTTCTGCCATCCCTAGACCTGTGGTAACCTCATAGAAAGCTCAAGTACCGGATACTGAAAAGGAATATAAAGAATTTGCGTGATTTGTTCTTCTAAATATATATTTAAATATATAAATATATCTTAAATATATGTAAAATATATCTTAAATATATGTAAAAAATATTTTAAAAGATATAAATATATCTTAAATATATGTAAAAAATGTACTTATATTTTAAAGTCAACAAGAAACCATTTTACTAAACCTTGAACACTTATCTAGCTTAAAGTTATATTTAAATTTAATATAACATTTTTCAAGACCCTCATTCCATATACATTTATCTCTCAAGAAGAGTATCAATCGAAAACCACTTTTCAAAGATTCAATTTTAATGAATTTCTTTTCGAATCTTTTTTGATACCAAATGGACAGCCATTAGTTTACGACTCAGCCGGACCTGCACGTAACCCGAGAATTGAGGCCCGCTTCTCCGGTTCTTTAGTCTTCTTTCCATTTCCACAAACGAAAAACAAAAAACAAAAAAAAGCAGTGAAAGTTACCGGAAAGGAGGCTGGATAATCTTTGGAAAAAACTTCGATTTGCGTCATCTGAGTGGCAAACCCTTAGAGTCCACCGGAAGCTATCGAACCCTCCTCTTCCTTTCACCTGAAAGCACTATCTGAGTGTGTGTGCGTTAATGATTAATGAATGGAATCAATTAAGTCTCATTAATGAACCATTTCTGGTTGCCTGGCCCGTTCTCTCCTCAAGTGTCAATAATTTGGGCTTTTCGGGGTTTCTTCCCAATCCAAAGTCGTCTCCTATTTCCACCCAACACAGTAGCCAATGAAAGGGCCCCAAGGGGTTAAAGTCGCGCATTATAGTTGATTGAACTTGCCACTAAACCCCGACAATATATGCAAAATCATAGTCTCTTTTTTTTGGCGAAAGCTTAACAATAGATTGCTAAATAACATTTGAATACAGAGTGCACTTGGAGGAAATAAAGCATAAATAATAAGGAGAAATTTATTTAACTGAAATAAAAAAAAGATAGAAGACTTAAGTTACATATATTTTAAGATATATCAAATCCTCTTTCTAGATTTTGTGCATTCTTAAATTAAAATATTAATAAAAGACCAAAAATCTTAATATAAGTCTTGAAATTCTGGAATTACGAGATTTTAAGCTTCATTTAATACCAAAACAACTTGAACAAAAAGAACAAAAAAATCTCAAAAGAAGACCATATTCTTGCGTCTTGAACTTTTTGTGCATATTTATTTATTGTTATTAGCATCCATTTCTCTCAGTGCCTATCGGAGGGTGTACTGAGTGAACAACTCCCGTGTGGTCCTCACATTCACTTCACTCGAGTACTCGCCACACGATGGGGCATGTGAACTGCTGTGGACGGACTGTGGCTGGTAATTTAATAACAATTAAAAGGCATTCGGTGCATGGCTTTTGAAGCCAATCTCCGCGTTACGCATTAATGAGCACTTAACTTGGTCAAAAGTGGACTGTGCTGTGCTGGTGCTCCACATAGCCGATTCATTGAATATCCCATCCGATCGCTCTACTCCGCATCGAGAGTCACAGGTCTCGTTTCGTTTCGTATCGGTTCAGTTCGGTTCGGTTCAGGTTCGGTTTCGATTTACGCATATCGCATTGATTACATTTTGAACGTTTGTCAATTTGCTTACCATTCACCACCATCCCAGGCCTTCCTCTCGGAAGAGAAGGAGCAGAAGGAGGAGCCCCCACCTCGCAAATTGTTTAAAATTAGTCAGTCGTTACGCGTGCGAAAGTCGTTGATCGGTGATCGGAGATCGGGGATCGGAGATCGATAAGTCGTGGGACGAGCCCCTTTACATAGTGTTCCCCTAAAGGGGTTCCTGGATGGTTGCAGCTGTTTAGTGGGAATACCTAGTTAAGAAACAATTAAGATTGTCTAGATTGACCCGGCTGGAGTTGAAAAGTAACTGGTAATTGAAGATGAAACATAATATCGATCCTTTATTCATTTGTGATAATATTTACTCGATAAGTCGACTACTGCAATCGTCTTTTTGCAATCTATTGCTACTTAGTAACCTTTGTGCAAATGTGTATTATCGATCCTGAATTGAAATTTGACACTGGGGCCAATGTACAAATCGATATTTTAATATTGCGACTAAAATGCGATAAATAGAATAATAATAGAATAAATGCTTGTATCAGATTATAACTAAATCGAAAGCTAGAACAAGAAAGCGATGAAAAGATATATACATTTAATTTAAATTCAAATTCCTCGATAATATTGATATTTTAATGGTAAGTGTGAAATTTTTTCATATTAAAAACTTTGATATATTTGATTTTAACAGCGATATTTTTCCATATAACAAATTTTGATAAATACGCTCCTAAAATCATTTATATTTTGCTTTTCATCTTTTATCATTTTTCCTTGGGAAATACTTCTCTTCGATAATTCGGTATATTCGATTTTAACATCTATATTTTTGCATATGACAAATTTCGATAAGTACCATTTTAAAAGCAACTTTTTTCGTTTCATTTATCAGAATTTCCTCCCCGGATATACTTTTCCTCGATAACTTCGATATTTAAATGTGAGTACGACATTTTTCCACATTACAAATTTTGATTTATTCGATTTTAGCAACGAAAATTTTCCATATTACGAATTGCGAAGAAATTTTTTCCATATTACAAATTTGAATTTTTCCATATTACGAATTTTAACAAATGCAATCTTAAAACTGATTTCTTTACGTGTTATCTTTGAGAACTCTTTCCTCCATATGCATCTCTACTAGTAAGTAGTCCCCAAATAGCTATTAATTTCCAGTTCTTGTTTCCAAAACTATCTATAATATTATATAGAGGTCGTAGAATTAGTCCAGCTTCCTAGTTCTAACCCAAAGTAGTGAATTTTGTAATAAATTACCGCCAAAACTAAGGAGAAAAATACTCGTAGAGTGAAGAGTTAACCCACAAGTCACACAACAAGCTATGCGCCTTGATAAATTGTTGTGCCTTTGCTGTTTCCCGAAATACAATGATGACTAAACTATTTACGTAATTGAATAGCTGGCTGTGGACGACGGGGCCAAACCGAGGACACATAACTCTCAAATTGATTGATGATAATTTGTCACACGGCCTCCTCGACTATCAGTTTCTCGGCCAAAAAAGGATGCGACGCCGTCAAATGCGGCGACGGCCATCCTAATGCCGATAAAAAAGGCACTAAAATGGACCACGAGTGGAAGGGTACAGCACTGGAAGGGGTTACAGGGCCGGTCAGGTATTGAAATGTCCCGCTGGGTACATGATGTGACGTCAGGGGTACAGTGGGAACAGCATATAATTGAAGGAGAGACTATGGGATACCCGGTACTCTGAATAATTAGTTAAATATTTCTCACTTTATTAGTTTTAATTTATTAAAAATAAAATAATTTAGAAATGTTTATCCTTTTTTGTACAGAATGCGAAGATTTGATGACCGGTTATCCTGTGTTCAGGATCTTTTATAAAGTTCTTGATTTCGTTTGTTATAAAAGTTCCTTGGAAGAGAGCCCACTGTGGCTCTCAATTTCAGTACCAATTCGTCGCCTATCCATATGCTATGCCTCTCACTGTCCGTCTCTCCGTTTGTCCGCTGGAAGTTCGTTCGTTTGCTCGCTCACTCGCTCGGTCAAGTGTGCATGATTGATGAATTATTTTGGTTTGCGGTGAATCAAAACGACACCATTGGAAACCATCATCAGCCACCGCTCCGCGCTCCGCTCTCTGAACCGACCCGGCCCCCGCCCCCCCGATTTGATGACATACTCCCGCCCCCGCTGGCCGTTGGTAAATTGAGATGAGGTTGATTTGTTCCAGACCTTGGCCCGTACCTCTCTCCCTCACTCTCCCTCTCACCGCCTCGCTAATTGTCCGGCGGAGAGAGCCAGACGGAGAATGGGTAAAAGGTTGATACGGAAAAAAGGTCTGGTCACCACTCCACTAATATCATTAAAAAGGATATCGATAGGCGATAACATGGCTAAAATTGATTGAATTGTTTCTGTCGCCGTTGTCGTTGACGTTGTCGTTGACTCTTGTTTTTGTCTTTTTTCTGTTTCATGTCCGTTGTCGCTTATTTCTTTTGCCGTCTTGTTTCGGGGCTTGCCTTTATTTCAGCTGCTCGTCGAATCAAATTGAAATGTATAACACGCAGGACCGACCACTCAATAGACCAAAAGTAATTAAGATAAATACGCAACGATAGTGGTAAATAAATATAATTGTTTTCTCGTAGTTTCTCGCTGCGCATTTGGACAATCAACGAAGCAAACTGTTGTTGTGCAGAGACAGGGTTAAATGTCCGATACAAATCTATATATAACTATATAAGGCGGTCTATCTGCAGTCTAAGATGTTTCAAAGAAAGGTGTAAATAACACAAAACTACTTTGGAAATAGTTTAAGGATGTCAAATTTATCCACAGTAATATTTATTTTATTATTAAATACTTCTTCACATTAATATTTATATTATTACAAAATATATATAACTATATAAGGCGGGTTTTTTAGTTGAAAAATCGATCTTAAATTTGGGATGCTTTAAAGGAAGGTGTAAATAACACAAATCAACTTTGAAAATAGTTAAATAATGTAAAAGAAAGAATGAAAATTTTGTCCACAGTAATATTTTTATTATTATTAAATATTTCAGATACAAATCTATAAATAATTATGTATATAAGACGGGTTTTTAAGTTGCAAATCTATCTGAAGATTAGGATGTTTGAAAGAAAAGTTCAAATAATACAAAACAACTTTTGGAATAGTTTAAGGATATTAATATTTAATACTTCAGGTACAAAACTATATACAACTATATAAGGCGAGTTTTTGAGTTGAAAAATCGATCTTTAGTCTAAGATGTTTGAAGAAAAAGATGTAAATAGCACAAAACAAACTTTGAAAATAGTTTAAAGATATAAAATTTCTTCATAGTAATAGTTATATTATTTTTAAATACTTTAAATTTTATGTAGACACTGTCTTCAAGCATAACATTTTTTCACAACTTTTATAAACAGAATACCGCAACTCTACCTCCATTTTTAATAAAACCAACTAAAACGTAATTAAAGCTAATTTATGGGGCTAATGAAGAGATTTTGATAAAAAGCATAAGCCCGAAGAAATTAAGCAAATGAAATGGGTGAATCGTGGAAGTGAAACCCTAGACGGGGATGGTAGCAGTTACCACAAACTCAGAGTGTGGGGAAATGGTCAGTGTGTGTGTGTGTGCATTCATTAGTGTTATTTTTATTATTCATTTTTTTCTATTGTTTTTGTTTATTTTTCGGGTGACAAAAGTTTCCGGTTGGCCACGGCTCTCAACTAATGTCCAAACGGCGAAAATCACACAAACAAAAGACATTTTAATTGAAAATTTTGAAGTTAATTAGTGCGAGTCAGCCCTTTCCGCTCGAGAAAGGATCAGTACTATATATAGGTATTATATAGTGTGCACTAATGAGACCCTCTATGTCTCTCGCTTATTATGATTTGAGGCGACAGAAATGAAATTTATGGGCTCTTTGCTTTGTTTTTCAATGGCATAAATTGTCATTAGATAAAGTTTATTACTCAATTATCGTTCGAGGTTGCCAAGTATGTTATATAGGTTCGTTCTTTTTTGTTTTTCTTCATTATGATTATGATAGTTTGCATTTGAATGGTGACAGTGGTGACAGTGGTGACATTGAGTGCTGTCGTCGTCCCGCTCTGACTTCTGGGGGATGTTTGGAGGCGTGGCCGTTCAGCAAGATATAAATTACCAGTCCCTTTCCAATCACCTGATTTAGACCAGTTCAGGCATAATAAATCGTTACCTATCAAGCTTTGTCTGCTGCAATGCCTTTTAATGGGGGTTTTATAAAGGAAATGTTAAAAGAAAATATGAATCTAGGCTGAAGAATAAGAGTTTTAAGTAAGGTTAAGAAAGAATCTAGTCTGAGGAATATAACTATTTATGAATTTAAAAAGATTAAGTAAGAATAAGAAAGAATCTATTCTGAAATACAGAATTGTTTAAGATTTTCGAAAGATGAAGTACATTTTTACCAAATATTTTCCCATATTTAAAGACGACTTTAAAAATACATAATTTATAATCCTTTTGACCTTCAAATGCCACCAAGAACACCTAAAATGTATGCATTCCATGAATTTCAAACGCACAATTTTATATTATTATTACTATTTTTTTATTTTTTTAATTCAAAATGCTTGGAATAATAATAAAACTCTACAAGAAAGCATTAATTTCTATTCAGAAAGCTTGAATTTGCTAGTTTTTAATGAATTTTTAAAATAAACATGGCTAGATTGACTCGTCTGTTGATGCTAATCAAGAATCAAACTTTTTACTAAAATTCTAATACCCTGCAAGGATATACTCCTTCCAGCTCTTCCCATCTCCCAGAATTTTTTCGTTCGCTTTTAAAACACTTAAGCTTAATATTATACCCTTGCAGGGTATTATAATTTCAGTCAGAAGTTTGCAACGCAGTGAAGGAGTCATCTCCGACCCTATAAAGTATATATATTCTTGATCAGCATCAACAGCCGAGTCGATCTAGCCATGTCCGTCTGTCCGTCTGTCCGTCCGTCTGTCCGTCCGTCTGTCCGTCCGTCTGTCCGTCCGTCTGTCCGTCTGTCCGATTATACGCGAACTAGTCCCTCAGTTTTAAAGCTATCTGAATGAAACTTTGCAGATAGTCTTCTATATACTCTCACTCGTACATAAGTCGGAACGAGC
>VNJS01004856.1:0-28202 GCA_008042575.1 Drosophila watanabei
ATTAGCGAATCCGCCCGTTGAGGTCATGTTGGGGAGTTTGGCGTAGTGAAGCCTGCCTTCCGCGATCCTTTCCTCGGCCCAGGTAAGCTTTGCCTTCTCCTCTGGGGATAGGGCGGCTTTTTTCTGGAGCCGGCTCTGGATGCGAAGGGCAGCCTTGTACTGCGCCTTTGCCTTCATCCCCTCGCTTGACCGCTTCGGCCCGTCCCTGCGCGGGGAGCTGGTGCCTGGTTTCGGCGAGCGGAGAAGGCTCTCCTCCTCTTCTTTAGAGAGCTGCACGCTCTCCAGGTCCGAGTCTGTATCGACTATGGCACCTGAGCGGCTTAGCTTCCCTTGCGTCGTCATAGTGGCAGTAGCTTTGCAACCGACATGACCTGCTCCCGTCACATCGGAGGTGTAACCGCTGGCGACACGCAAAGGGGATTGCTCCCCTCCGTGCCCGCCGGTGGTAGCGGTCACGCCTTCCACCGACGTTTGGGCTGACATCCCAGCCCCTGACAGTTAGCTAGTTATCAATCTCAGCTCCCCGCAGCCTCACTGGTTATTAACTGACAGGTCATCTCACCGAGAAAATGGAACAGGACCTTGAGAAACTCACCTTTTCTCACACTCTCTCTTATCGAAAGTAAACTAGATTTTTGCTTGAGTGTGTCTAAGCACCGGTCGTCTGCCCATAGGCAGGACGAGCGGAAGACAGGCCAGGTGGCCCCATTTAATTACGCACCGGATATTACGCATACGGGAGGGGGACAAAGTCAGAGAGAGCAATCCGCAAGGAATGGAAATGGAACTCGAGGCTAATGCAAAATGCATAACGCAAACACAGCTTGAGTCTGACAGGAGACAATCGAATCGAATCGAATTGAATCGAATGGAATCGAACGGAATCGCATCGAAATGGCAGAGTGCAGACGGCAGCAAGTCCTCGCCAGAGGAGGAGGCGGAGGACTTGAGTGGAAAATGTTTTATGGCGCCCGCTTCCCCATCAAATGTTATTGTTTATTTTTATTGTAACCGCAGTATTTTCACAGCACATTGTTCGCCGATGAATAGAGGCGGTGGCCAAGGAACAGCACCATCACCAGCGGCAGACAGTCCTCCTCGATGCAGTCAGCGACAGATACAAGTTATGACATTTACACATGGCAGCGACTTGTCTGCGGGCGTAAATAACGATCCGCCAACTATGTATCAATCGCCGGGGGTGACTTTAAAGCTTCAACTTCCCCAAGGACGAGCCACTTGTTACTTGCCCTTTGCTCGGGCAATAAAGATTAATTAAAATCCAAGTGACCTCTACGATTAACTTGAGCCAGAGGTTTATGCTCCCCCAAAGCAGTTCAAAAACGATTTTTTATGGTTAGGGTTTGTTTTGCGACTATTAAAGAGCCCTTGTTTGTGACCATAATCGGGATTAAAATTAAAGCATAACCTAATTAAATTTCACATTCAAAACAAACGAAATATTGAGGCCTTAATTTAGTAGTCTTTTGCCGCAAATACTTTGAGATATATGTAAATATTAATATAAAATATTATAAATTTTCCTAAGATATAGAAGTTTTTCAAATATCATAACTAAGCAAAAAATACATTAATTTCAACTCGGAAAGCTCTCTGTGTTAGTTTTTTTAGGCTTAACAAATCAGCATAAATTAAAAATTTATAATTTTTAAAAATGCTTGTGATTTTGAAACTTTTATTTAATTGTTGAAAATTTTAGAAAATTTTTAAATACTTGAACTTTTTGAATTTTATGAAAATTTGGACGATGTAACCCCTTATAAAATTTCTATTAAATTAAAAAAAATATTGTTTTCGCCCAAACATGGCTAGATCTGGAATATATATGCTTTATAGGGTCGGAAATGATGTTTTACGCTCCAGACAAAATTTATAATACCCTATTTATACCGCTATATAAATTTTACCCGATTTTGTCAAGTTTTAAAGAAAGTCGCATCATTAAAACTATTAAAGAATAAGTAAATAATTCTTAAAAACTCTAAATTTCGTATGCAGATTTGTTAACTGCTTTTAGAATTAAGTGATTTACATTTTGATCAGGATTGTCTTCCTTAATCCAATTGTAAGCCGAGAAACTTGCTAGTTTCCTTTTTTTCAAAACTGTAAAAGCGGAAAAACTAAACGGACATATCTGACATGCATAATTAATGGCGTCTGTGGGGCTTCCTGTTTTGTCAAATGCAATGTCTCCAAATTGTTTTCTGTGACTGCTTGTCCTTGCTCGTCCTTGTCCATTTCGTGACAAGTTGCTGCCATCTTTTATGCAGTCGCATAATTCGATTTGATTTGATGGCACCGCCTCCTGATTCTGCTTCTGCTTTTGCTTATCCCCCTGTAAATATATATATATTTTTTTGTATTTTTCATGCACTTTGCGCCTTATTAAATATGTATATTTTCTGTGTGTGTGCCGGGATTGCTTTGTACTTTTTGTGCGTTTTTCACCAGAGTCACCCAACAAATGTCAAAAGTTACCAGCGGCGGCGGCTGGTGGTTGCCCCATGGCGGGTCCTTGGGTAACTTGGACATCTGTTCACGCTCTGCGAGAGGGGATGGGGAAGGGACCGTGGCAGAGCAACAAGTCCTTGCTGGCAGCCAAAAGTCAGTTCTGGTCCTGGAAAAACCCCAGCCAATTGAAACTCCCGCAAGTGTTGCACAAAAGGGAGCCTGCTAAAGGGACAGGACAATGCACTGCAAAAAATATTTATATAAAATATATTTTTAGAAAGCTTTAAATTCATGTTTTGTACATCCCAAAAATAAATAATAATTATAAGAATCTTCTCAATAATATAAGAACCTTTTCACAAGGATAAGTAATATATTTTCCAGAGATTCTAAAAGTAAATAATTAATATAAAAATCTTCTAATATTTATTTGCACAAGTATAAGCAATACATTTTCCCAGGACATCGCTTTTTTTGTCTCAGTGCTAATGATCAAGAAGTGGTCGACGGACATTTAAGGGACATAAGTATAGGGAAATGAATGAAATTGTGAATTGAAACAGTCGATGAAAGATTTTGATTGCTCATTTCGATTTGGGGGCCCGTTTGGATGGGTGCCAGATACCCGCTCCCTGCTCCCTGCTCCCCGTTCCCAGCTCTTTTGGAAAACCCAAAGCGTAACTCAGATTAGATCTGCGGCCGGACTGCCGCAACGCTAACAATGACAAAGGACGGAGTGAAATGGAATGGAATCGCCTGGCATTTCGTCCTTTGAAGTCCGCAAAAGGCGGCACGTGGAGTACAGTTCCTCCTCCACCTCCACCACCTCGTTCTCTCTGAGAACACTGGCACATGGCATGGAGTCAGGGATAAGCCAGGATCCCTTAGACTCCTCGCAACGCAAGAGTCCTGATTTGGCAAACATGTGCATAGTCCAAAATTCAAAATGAAAGCGAAATTCACAGGTGTTTTTCTCATGAAGATGTACTTATTCACGCTTATGTGTATTTATAAGGTGCCCAGGAATTCATTTTCGTGAAAGGGATTAATGAGGAAATAATCAAGGCTAAAATGGGAAGGAATCTAAGATTTAAATATGACAAAATATAGAAAAAACACATGTTTTATTTAATTTTAACTCTCTTAATAATTGTTTAACATTTACAAACTCAAACCTCACGCCGGAAATCAATGTCAAATGCTTGTTTTGGTGGAAGCTGGACTTTTTCTATGAGAAAACATATAGCTATTCTATTCTTTTTCTTTCTTTGTCTGTTGGCTAAATGGCACATAAAGAACAGTGACAGCAGGTCACCAACGCCAGAAATCGACTCTGATGGGGGGCCCCGTCAATAAATGAGGGCAATCCTGGGTTTAATTTGTTATTTTCCCTGGTTTTTCCTTCATTTTTTTTGGCTTTTCCTGCATGGCCACTTGAATGGCCGGTAATTGAGTGCATTATCGTTGATTGGGTGGGAGATTTTTGGGCCAGAGACACATTTCGTTTCGAGGCCATAAAATAATGTTCGACATCGTTTGTGCTTATCCAAAAACAAACAGGACCCAAGGGGGCCCCGAAAAAGCAGACGGGATTTCAAGGAATCTATAGCCACACCGGGATTAAGATGCTCTTTTTCAGGCTATTTATTTATTATAAATTACTATTATTGCTATGAATAAGTTTAATTATTAAACTAGCTTCTTTATTTCTAATATTTTGGTATTGTTAAAGCTTAGGAATCTTTTAAAGCAGCAAAAAAGATTAAGAGTCCGAAAAGTAGGATATTTCCTTTAATCACTTTCAACCAGTCGATTTCCCATTGACACTGGCTTGTGGTGTGGATCTGCAAGTGTCCTGAACTTGAACTTGTAGCTGGTCCTGAAGGCGGAGTCCTGGGTGGCGGACATTAACCGCAAGGCCACTTGAAAGGACCTGCCTTCTGTTGCCCCACGTTCCCGCCAAGATGACCTTTTCACATGCCAAACAAACCATCCTTCCTACACCCTATAACCCATACATATCTCTCGGGGATTCCCCCTTATTGTAGCTTCTCTTCTCCCTCCTCAGGTCTGCGCCATTCAGCACGTGGACGTGTGCATGTTCAACAATGGTAAGTTCAAGAACGTGGTCGCCGACTCGGACAACGTTATACCACCGGTGGATCGCACCGTGGCAGCCGGGGCCTCCCTCAACACTGTGGTGAAGCTTCGACCGCAGCGTGGTCCCACCAAGAACTGGATCGCATTGGAGGACACACTGCAGCGCAGCACGGAGCCGGATGAGATCACCGGAGCCATCGCAGCCTCGGCCATCCGTTCGCCGCACTGCGTATTCCACAACGCCCAGCTGCTGGCCGGCCATCCTCTGGCCAGCCCCGCCATGGTGACACCCCATCCGCACCAGTACCAGGCGCCGGCCTGCCAGCAGATTCAGGCTGCTCATCCCACCGGCAACTTGAACTCATCCGGCGGCACCGAGGAGCGCAATGTCTTTGCCATCTACGTTTCGTACTACGTCAAGGTGAAGCTTACCCTTAGCGGCATGGGCGGCGAGTTGTCGCTGAAGCTGCCCTTTGTCCTCGTCCATGTGGATGAGAGCCAGCGTCCCGGCTTTGCCTCGGCCACCTTGGGTGAGCTGCGCATGGAAATGGAGCGCCTGGCTCTGCAGGATGTCCCAGTTGGCAGGCGAAACGGACGCAGACAGAACTCATCCAATGGTGCTGGCGGCTCCACCGAGATCGGCGACGGACCCTCCACCAGTGCCGCCGCCGCTGCTGCTGCTGCTGCTGCAGCAGCTCAGGCTCACAATGCATCGCACCTGGACAGGATCGAGAGCGTGGATGATGAGTTTAATATCCGAGTGCCGGTGCCAAGGAATGGCTCCCACAAGCGTCGCCTGCAGCGCAGCGAGACTCTGGCCCGCGATCTCGAGGAGCAGGGTCCGACAGCAGAGGAGGCGGATGATGACGAAGAGGAACACATTGTGCAGATCCACCTGGAGCAGGTGTCGCCCGACCGCGACGAGGTGCAGCAGGAGCAGAGGGAGCGGCAGGAGGAACTAGAGCAGCGAGGACAGCCGGAGGGACGAGCTCGAGGCCCAGGAGCCGAGACAGGCGCAGTGCCCAAGTCGTCGAATGTGTGATTCTGATTGTGGTCCCAGATGTTTGCCAAGCGCAAGAGAAAGCCGTAGGGAAGAAACGAGTCTCTATGAAGCTTTTCCTGAGTCCCCAAGTTCCGCTTCCTAAGATCGATCCCTCATTTTGGCAGAACTAGAATCGATCTGGCATTGAGTTTTAGTCCAGGATTATCAAAGATCTCCTTCTCAGTTCCCCTTAGAATTATTTGTTGTTTCTCAGATCGATTCCAGGCTGCATCCCGCTCTTGTATCTTGTATCTTCTGGACACACACGCATATACATTTTATCAAAATTAAGATATAGATCGTAAGGCAGACGAGTCGGAGCTCATCTCCGCATCAGTTTGATTTTTGTATTTGTCGTAAGGCCAGTTGATCCGCCAAAGGATCCAGAGTCCAATTTGAATAGCCGAAGGCCTGGGAGAGAGCATTGCTCTGTTCCGGAAACGGAAGCCAGGCAGAGTGTACATTTAAAACGAAAACGTTTCAGTTCCGGTTTCACAAGTCACGAGTTAGAAGGCAGGATATACAATATATGTGTAAGGAGTCAGGAGTGGCAGGAGCTACTTAGAGTCCCCCATCCAGGTGGGCTGATCCTAAGCAGACGAAGGTTTCCAAGAGGAGAGCAGGACGAGTGACGAGCTACGAACGATGAGTGACGAACGACGAGCTACGAGTAACGAGTGACGAGCCAAGATACCAGTAACGAGTAACTATTTGAACGAAAGACAGACAGACCCGCGCAGAGCGAGTAACGAGTAACGAGTAGCGAGTCCATAGAGGTAAGGACATAGGGTTTAGAACATTCGAAATGGCAGGCACATTGATGTATTAGTTAGCTTTTGGCATTCCCAAGGAATCAGACAATGAATTAAGGGTGAAATTTTTGCAGATTTTGATCGATATCGAAAGCGAAAGCGAAACCGACGAATGAGTTGAACTTGAAGCCGAGCTAGATGTAGTCACTAGTGAGTAAGGTTTATCATTTGATATTAGCCATGCAATGCGTTGAAATTGATGATATTGACGATGATGTCAGGGGGAAATTGGACTTGACCCAGCCCAGTATTAGCTCTGAAATAGATTCAGGTAGAGATGAGATAATGACTATGAAGCGAGGAAGTAGCGAGTTTTAGGAGCAAGCCAACCCAGAGACACATCCAATTATATATATTTACCGTAGATCGTAAGTGAATGTGAAGTCCATATGCATGTACAAGTACTCGATGTATCGACACCCTTAGGGTGCCTCGACAATTACCTAATTAATCGCATATATACACACATATACACATATTTATATTTACCGAATATTAAATGTTTGATGTGTATTTACAAAGCGACAGTGAAATCTAACAGAGGCCAAAGGGCGACCACACGCAACACTAACCACAAAATACATACCAACATATATACATATATATATTTGTGTGAAAATCTCGGTCCGGTTTCAAACTGACGAAAGAAAGTATTTACCAATCACTGGCACACACACACGTACACAGACCGACAGAGGCGGGGAGCAGGACCCCAAGGACATGAACACACACATTGGTAGTATTAGGTTAATTAGGCAGAGAGCGACGAACGGTCTGGGCTGGCAGCACAGGATACACAGATATCCAGTATTGTTCCGAACAGTAGTCTTTACACATAGCTATAGTTTTTGAGATCGTATTGCCAAGCCAACGATGAGGAGGAGTCGGAACGGATCGAGTCCCATCCCTAGAGATGGAGCAAAGGATCGGATCAAGCGGATATCGAAGATTTTTAAATGTTAGTTTTTAAGACAATTGAATATCCAAAAACACACTCAATGCATACGCTATACAATATACCGATTATATATCCGTGTATCAGTGTCTACGATTAATGTGCAACATTGAATACAGTTCAACAATGAATAAACATGAATTTATTGATGTAAAACGCTACGCTCGGCTTATAGGACGATGCAACATACATAGATATTCGGATGCGATATACTATATTCATACAGATATATATATACTATTGATGTCAGTGTGTTGCTTTGACAAGCCAAGCTACTAACTAACTAAACAAAACAAAATAAACATAAATGTGATGCATTTCTATGTGAGTACACGAATAATATCTAGCATTAACACCACACAAATCTCCAAGCTCCAAAATCCAAACTCCAATCTGGTTCCAAGCATCGCCACTCCAATCTCCTTCAATCTTACGAGCTGGACTCTCTCCTGTCCCTGTCCCTTCTTACACTCTCTCTTCTGCCCAGCTTTCCCTTCCTTGCTGTCACCAGGCATCCGCTAGATAGCCAGAGCCACCAGAGCCACTTGATTGATGATGGATCCCGGCGGGTGGCCAGTCACCAGTGGGCGTTGACGGCGGGCGGAGCCTGGTGGCAGACAGACCGCATTAGGACATCCGAAAACATAATAAAATAAATGTTTAACATAAAGTATAACACAAAAATTTCGCTTGTTTTCACTTTGATGCGGGTGTGGGTGCGGGTGTGGATGTGGATGTGGGTTCCCTGCCCAGCGGGAGTTCCCAATGATTTGGAGGCGAACTAGCTGCGGCTGAACATGGCTTGGCTTTCTGGCAATCAGCATGGAGCTATGCCAGCCCCTTCTCCAGGCTGTCCATCGGGTGGTGGTGCTGGTGGTGGTGGCTCTTCTGTTAACTAACAGTCAATTCCCGGATCGAAGCTCGCTGTTCAGAGAGCTTTTCGGAGTAAAAGGTGGTGGAAATGGTTTGGCTTTTTGGCCAGGATACGAGCTTATAGCTTTAACTTTCATAAAGTTCAGGCTCCAAGCTGTAGCTGGAAAGAAAACCCTTTCGTAGACAAGTTTGTTAACTCTAAAAAGCTCTGTTTTCGTTTGTATTTGTTTATGTTTCCTTAAACTAAATACAATAATTTAATTAAAAAATTAGATACAAAATAAAAGTAAAAACTAAATATATTATATAGAAATAAACAAGGCGAAAAGCTCTAATAAATAAATATGACTTTTGGCAAACTAAATGAATCCTAATTATAAATCGGCTAAGGAAAGTAATCGGGCAGAAAGATGTGCACCAGGATGCCAGTGAACATTAGTGCAAAGTATACGATGACGGCTATCCACCAGAGGATGCGCTCCCAGGGACGCTTCTCCAGGTTGCGCAGCACACCGATGCCCACCAGCAAACCGGCCACAGCACCGGACAAATGCGCCACATAACCAATCCGGTCATACTCATCCGTCAGATGATGATACACCGAGCTGCCGAGATCCGCAAAGATGACCAGAAGGAAGATGAACAGCTGCACGATGGCGTACTCCATCTCCGAGTAGTTCATGATTATGGTGGCCACATGAGCGGTGATCAGAGCGTACACTCCACCTGAGGCACCGGCCAGAAAGGTGCGCGGACTGCTCAGGGAGGTGCCCATGGAGCCGGCCAGGACACCGGCCAGATAGACCAGAGCCACGCGCCACCACGAATGCACCAGCTCCAGGGCAATGCCCAGGAAAATTTGGATAATCAGATTCATAACCAGGTGGCGCAGTCCCACATGGACGAACATGTAGCTGGCGAAGCGCCAGGCCTCATACCGCTTGTACGGATTGTAGATGCACAGCGTCGCCGCCGGCCCGCTGACACTCTCACCGATATTGCCGTCGTACTTGGGATCGTTCTGGAAGTGTATCACGTCCACCAGGAAGGCAATGATCTCGACAATGGAGAAGATGATCATGGTGAGTGGAGGCGGGCAGAGTGACATCTGGCGCTCGTACTCCCCATCCACCTCATCTTCTGTCTTGGGTTGTCGCGGCGCCACTACGTGGCGACAGTAGTGAGCCACCAGCCGGCGCATGATCCACCTGTTGCGCAGGGACATGGCATAGAACTCCTCAAAGTCCAGGCAGCCGTCGTGATCCTCGTCGCTGCGCCGCATTATCTGCTCGGCCATGTGCGAGGGCATGTCCTTGCAGTGGGCGCTGGCAATCAGAGCCTTCAGCTCTGGCGTGCTGATCAGTCCGTCTCCGTTGGAGTCGTACTTGTCGAAGATCAGACGCATTCGGCGTCGGTCCTCCGCCTGCTCTCCAAGGTTGCCCTCGCCTCCATTTGTCCGGTTGAGTGGCATCTCCTCCAGGGATATGCTGTCCGGCGGGACATCGCCCTCCACATCCCGCTGCCACTGCTTCTTCTGCAGCGACATTTCTGGCTCTTAGTTCGGGAGGGAATGGGGCAGGGAATAGCTGGTGAAATCGAAGAGTGAAAATGTTTTAGGGAGAACTTATGAAATCAGTTATAAATATCATTAAACGCCTAAGATTTCCCAGGAATTTATGTGATGCATACATTAAATAAATGTCAACAAATTAGCCTAAACTGCAGCATTCTTTACTTGAAGAGTAAAAGTTATTTTTACTTTACAAAAAAATATAAATAATTAGTCACGATTTGTTAGTCACACATGACTTCCTCTTTGGCGAAAACAAAATTCCTCACATTACCCAACAGTTTATCATAATATCCAATTAGAAACACTTTTTTATTTTAAAGATATGTATATATCACACATAATAAAAATATAAAATGCTTTCAGCATATAAAGATTGAATTTACTTTAGTGGGATAGGTTTAGGCCACCAAGCCAGCGAGTGTTTTGATTTATTTAAAAATTAACAATATTAATTAATATTAATTATCAATATTTTTTTTCACAAAAAAGTAAATGCACTTTGAAAAAAATAAATTCTCCAAATATATATCGCAACTCCTTTGCGATCCACGCGTTGCTGACCGTTTGACAATTGAAACTACATCGATATAATGATACCATTAGTCAAAACTCAATTACATTTTGCGATCCGACTCATCGGCCGAAGGTATTTGATTTCCGATAAGATTACGAACTGCCGGCCATAAAAATAGGGGAATTAGCGGAGTGGGCGAAGCACCAGGAGAACGACACCACCCACGAAAGCGCTTGAAACCAACTGTTGGCAGCCACAAACGGTAATCAATGTCAAGTTCACTGCTATTGGCATTTTCGCTCTTACGCTCGCTCTCTGTGTTCATTCGGTTCATTCGCCCAGTGGTTCATTTTACTCAGCTATTCATTTGTTCGGCGGTTCATTTTAAGGGTTTTTCGTTTTTCATTTCGAGTTATCTACATTGATCCATATGGAGTCAATTTCTGTACCTTTTTCAGGGTATTATAATTACAATAAGAAGCTTGCCACGCTGTGAAGGACCCAACAAACCATATATACTCTTGATCAGCATCAACAGCCAAAATGAAATGCTTCTTCGACTTAGTTATAACCTTTTTAACTTTGATTGTTTCATAAAATTATCTTATAACAAAAAAGGGAACTAACTTCGGAAGGCCAAAGTTGATGTACACTTGCATGAAAATTGTTCATAACTAAGTGAAAAATGCATTAATTTCAATTTGGAAAGCTGTTCTATGCTAGTCTGTATAAGGTTAAGAAATCTGCATATTGGATTTGAAATTAAAAATATTAAAATTTTTTGTGAATTTTTGAAAATTTTGACGATAATGGGTTACATCGAATATCGAAAAAGTTAGGTAAAAAAAAGAGCCAAAACATGGCTAGATCGAATCGGCTGCTGGTGCTGATCAAGAATATATATTCTTTATAGGGTCGGAAATGACTTCTTCGCTTCGTTAAAGACGTGTAAAAAAAATTATTATACCTTGCAAGGGTATAAAATATCGGTTAAATTAGAATATTCCAGGTTTTCTTGATTGAGATCCCAAAAACAAGGCAGTGATTGTCAAAAGGCATATATGTATGCACCAATTCGCCATTTAAATTACGATTAACATAGAATGAAATATGGAGAAATATGTTTTTAATTTAAGCCAAATTTTTTAACATTCAAAACAGAAAAAAAATTTAATGAATTCATTATGCAGATTCATATAAACACGGAAAATCTTTCCAAATTAAATTGAATGCATTCAGCTATGATCGAATTCCATGATCTTAATGTATTTAAACATCAGCATGAAGAACGAAATAAATAATCATATTCGCGACTCCCAATTTCCTGTGAATCCTGTAAGAGCCCCTTATTTTTAAGAAAACTCGACACTTTGTGAACATAAAGTTTTAATTAATTTTTATTTGATTTTTAATAATAAATATATTTATTTGTTATCCATTTTCTGCTATCAACTCGCTGTTTCTCTCTCCCTTTCTCTGTTATGCCTGGTTTTCCCGCCGCTAGTACTTATTTTCTGTATTTTCTGTTAATCATATTTATTTATTTACGTTTACTGTTACTTGTATGTTTACTGGGATGCGGATGCGGAAGCAGCTCACACACGCAGGAAGTGGATCCCTTGAGTGTCCTTTCGCTACGACTGCTAATTGGGGGGGAAGGGAACAACAAATCGGAGAGGAAAAAGTCAACCAAACTCAAATGAGAGAGAAATGCAAAGTCGCTTCACTGTTTCAGCTTGTTTGTCTGATTCTTCAGTTGGATTTCGTTTATGTTTTGTGTTTGTAATGCAATTAATTGACTGGTTTGCCGCCCGCATCCCCTTCCGATGGGTGGGCGGGACGCGGACCACAAGCTACTTGACCCTCTGCGCGTCGTCGCTCTGCCTAGTCACATATATAAAATGTATACTGTATATTATATGTATATATATATATATATATATATATTTATGATCTGTATATATAAACCTTTTGTTAGTTTACACTTTGTTATCGTTTGTTTGCTTTTGTTTTTGTTTTTGTTTTGTTTTTGGGAGGCAAAAAAGGCACTACAATCTAATAAGTTACGACGATGAAAAAATTAGTTTATTCCTTCTATCCATCCGTATATATAAACCTATATATTTGAAATATATATGTTCTCGACTCTCCGCTCATCTGCTCTAACGAATTGCGTTTTTTTTTTATATAAATTAAACATGCACAAAAAATTGGTGTTTCAAGTACTCGAAGTAATGTTTGTCAAAAATTCGTTAAATTTAGTTCATTTTGTTTTGTTTTTTTCTCTTCTCTATTCGTATGTTTTCGTTTCGTTCTGGTTTTGTGTGTGAGGCAAGTTAAAGATAGGTTGGATAGGTAGAACAGGACTTTGGGCCGTATCCTTGCTAACAATATAGGTAAATAGGTCAAAGTTCAGGCATTGAAAAGTAAGCCTCAATTGTTAAATGCCCTTTCAACCAAGTCAACAGTTTCTCCGCCACTTAAACTTAGTACAACGACAAAAAAAAATAATATATATTTATATTTATATATGTTTATAGTTATGTGTTAGGGATTAATTGGTTTCGCTTTATATTACTATTAAGGTAGGCAATAAATTAATTAAACAATCGACAAAAAGAACATACATATATTTAGATTTATAGATAAATAATAAATAAAATACACACACACACACACAGAGTTGAACCGTTTTTTAAGCTTAAGATATAGGTTGCTACCGATCGTCGCCTATCGTTTTCCTTAACATTCTTTGTTAGACAAATTTGTAATGCGCACTTATTAATCGATAAGATAGTCGATAGAACAAAAAAACCGATAAACTCTGTTGCGAATCCTTAAGCTCCAGATATTCAGCTTCAGCTTCAGCTTCTCCTTTGCTTCCTTCTATTTTTTTATTCTCTTGGGACTTGCTTTCGTTTCCCTCTGGTAGTTATTTATATATATATAAGTATATCGTATATAGTTTACATTAATATGCCTATATATATAAATTCATTGCTTAACATCGCTGTACTTTTAATTGATTTATTTATCTGCAACTTTCGGGGGCGCCTTTGCTATGCGATGCGATGCGATGCGATGGGAGAGCTGATGGTGATAGTGGTAACAGGGGAGCATCCACGACTGCAGGCAAGTTTGTTAAATTAGATACAGATACTACGGCCGAAACTGTGGAGATGCCTGTCAAGGAGTAATATGTATACACATAAATGTTAATATGGATTTCGACTGCTTAACACACATTGAATTTTGCCTTTGCCCTCGATCTCTCTTTCTACTGTCGCTCTACGCTCCTCCTATATGTATATATATTTCCATATATATATATGTGTGTATCTATATAAAAGTTTATTTCTGTTGTTTTCTTTTCTTATTCTTTTTTTGTTGTTTTTTCTTTTAGTTTTTTACTTTTGTTTTGTTTTGTTGAACCTTTAAGGAAATGGAAGCGGATGGATATATTATTTCTTCTTGTTGGTCGCCAGCATTGGGGCGCTTCGCTGCGGAGTCGTGGGTCGCGACGAGTTCATTCCACTGTACAGATACTTGGCCTTCTTCTCGGATGGTTTCAGGATCTGCAAACACAAGAGATATTAGCACATTGGAAAAAAAGCAATTATGTGTAAATCTCACCTGGAATGAGCACATGAGCGTGTCGTCCACGGTCATCATGCCGCCGGCATTGTCAAACTCCCCGCAATAGTTGGGCGCCGAGAACAATGTGACCAGCTGGCGGCGGGCAAAGAACTCGTAGCCATCCTCCACAACCTGTAAGGGAAATGGGAATATTTGCAAAATTTCCACAAAACTCTCTAAGGTCAAGTCTCTCACCTGATGCGCACGGCAGATCAAGTCCAGCTCGTGACGATTCAAGAACTTGGAAACCACATCCACACCGAAGGTGAAGCTCACACCGCGATCGTTCTCGCCCCAGCCCTGGACATCCTTGTCTGGATCACTCCACAGCAGGTCGCACAGCAGGCCAGTGTCCGGGACATCTGTGGGCCGCATAAGGCGGCGGATCTGCTCCATTCCCTGCAGATCGGGACTGAGGCCGCCGTGGCAGCAGAAGATCTTCTCGTCAATAATCGCAGCCACTGGCAGGCAGTTGAAGCAATCTGTGAAGGTCTTCCACAGCTTGACGTTGTAGCGACGCTTGCACTCGTCGTAGAAGCCTGCAAGCAATTAGAATTCATTTAATAAATAATATATTATAAAATATATAAATCTCACCATAAATCCTATTAATACTGGCGCACTCGTGGTTGCCGCGCAACAAGAAAAAGTTCTCCGGATACTTGATCTTGTAGGCCAGCAGCAGGCAGATGGTCTCCAGCGACTGCTTGCCCCGATCGACATAGTCGCCGAGGAACAAATAGTTGGCGGCCGGCGGAAAGCCGCCGTATTCGAACAGCCGCAACAGGTCTGTGTACTGGCCATGGATGTCGCCGCAGATGATTAGCGGTGCCTCCAGCTCCAGCAGGATTGGCTGTTGCAAGAAGATCTCGCGCGACTTGAGGCACAGGCCGCGCACCTCCGCCTCGGTCATCTGCACCTGTTTGCCCGTTCGGCAGCTGCGCACTGCAAGGATTGATCAGTTAGTTGATATTCCAGATTGAAATACTATATATTCTTAGAATATGCTTATGGTGGGGAGCAAATATATAAAGATATCGTGGCGTACACACACAGTTAACTAGAGCTTAGCCTAGGACTTGACTTTTAGCGGAGGAGTAGAAGGACCTGAGACGCTGACAACGAAGACGAGACGAGCACGAACTATAGGAGAATGAGTAGAGACGAGGCCACAGATGGAGGTGTGTATATATTGGATGGCGTTTATGGGGTGTATAAATAGCCTTCAAGCTACACTAAGTGCAGATTCCAATGAAAGGTCAGGCATTACATCAACAGAGCTCTAAAAACCACCTTAAAGACCTATAATTACGATCACAGCTGTGGTGTTTGCACGTGTGTTTGGCTATACAAAGGTGCAACTGTGTGTGCCCTGCTTCCTGTTCTCCTAAATAATTGCAGGTTGTCGCTGCTCCAAGACGATATGCCAAGGCCTTGGCCAACAAGTGGGCGTAACTTAACCTCCACATTTACACCCACAACACACCACACTTTCCTGCAATTAATTTTGTGCGAATAACGCTGAAAAGCCTGGCTAGGATGGGCAAGGATGACAGTGCTATCCCTTATCCGGGGAATACAAGTAGGTCGCCAGCCCATTGGCGCACTATTCCCTGCCTCCATCACTATGAGAGTGTGTTGTGTGTGTGTGCGCGTGCACAAAAAATTTAATTAAATTTGCATACACCAAAATGCTGGGCCAGCGTTTGGCTCGAAAAAACAGACAAGCCCACTCTCCCCTCTCTCCTCATTCCATTCGCTCCGTTCGTCCTTGCCCCGAAAGTTGTGTGCCAACTCTGGATTTGGGTCGAGAGCACGAGCGACAGGAGCATCGAGCAGCGAGCACGGAGCACGGAGCATGGAGCACCATGTGGCCCCGGGGAGAAGCAGCAGCAGAGGGTGCGGCTGGTGTGGATTGGATTGGATTGGATGTGGCTGTGGATGTGGGAGCTGGCAAACAAACAGAAAGCCAATTCCCAGAGCGTCAGCACACTGCACACTGCAGCAGCTGTGATTTTAGTAAATGGTTAATGGAAGTTATCGGCATCGATAGGGAGCGAGGAGCGAGGAGCCAGCTGCTGCTGCTCGCCAGGATCTAATTCAATTTTCGGAAATGCAAAAGGGGAATATTTAATATTCGCAGAAACGAAGTAATTAACTTGTAATTTACAAATGTATTCAGTCAGTGTATTGTAATCTGCAAATGCCAACATTGCGTATGAGTGATGTGCGGTGCTTCGCCACGATTTGGTTTTGAAAATGTTCAATTAAACCTATAAAGAGGCATAGTTATGGAATGATTTTAGTTTGTAAAATTCACAGAAACCATAATTAACTTAACTCATAATTCGGATAGAATTTGTTTACGGGTTTTGTAAACTGCAACGGTAACACTGCGTATGAGTGATATGCTTCACTACGAACTTGCTTCGAAAATCTTCATTTAAACTTATATAAGAGCATGCTAGAGAAAGTTTATTGATGGTTTTAGTTTCTTATATTCACAGAGACATGGATTTAACCTAACTTATTATTCAATGAAAATTTATTTACTGGTTTTGTAAAGGCAACACTGCGTATGAGTGATTTACTCTCACTCTTTAAAATGTGTACTTAAACCTGTTAAGGGTTACACTTGAGGCAATAATTTAATGATTTTATTTTGTATTTAAGCAAGCAGCCTACCATAAATCAGTCAAAACTCCCAACAAGTCATGTTATGCCATAAAACCCCTTTAGTTCGACTTGTTTTTTGCGTCGCAGTCAAAAAGGGTTTGGATTTCATGATAATGCAAGGTAAATGCAATCGCTGATAGCTGCGATAATTGGCTTTACAGCTCGATTACATACCGATTACATACTCGCTGATAGCCACAAGTATCTGGGCTTTAGATTACAAATATTAATAATTAATAATAGGAAAGCACGTGCAAGGGTGGCACTTATAACAAAGTTAAGGGAGATTAAAAACACACAAGATACATGAGAGGTAGCCTTAAGATATACCTAAAAATTAATGCAGGAAACACGAGATGAAAGTATTGTCAAGTAAAGGCAATTTACCAATGTATATAATCTCTATTCTACACATAATCAGGCCAAGCATGATTGAAAATCCTTTCCTGTCCCAATATTTGATTGTCCTAAAGCTCTTATTTTATATATATATAGATAGCACACATACTATAGTTCCTCAAAGAAATCACTGTTAAATTGGCTTCTCGCCCAGTTCGTTTTGCTCAGACGGCAGTTAATCAAATGCAAAACGGAAGCAAAGTTCTTGGGCAAACTTTTTGCACTCTCTCTCTCAGGCAGCAGCATGTGCTTAGCGTTGGCATTAGCATTAGCATAGTCCTGCGCAGGCTGGCAGGATACCAGGACCAGAGGTATACGAGGAGGTGAAAGGAGGAGGCGTTACAATCACTAAATTATGCAGGACCCGGGTTCATGCACTCGGGCAAGTGGAATCCGTTTAAGTTATGCGCGAGTCTCCTTTTTCCCGAGAGTCCTGCGCCAGGCAAACGCTTCGGATCTGTTGCATACTTTTTGGCCGCTGCATAACTTAATAGATGCCGGAAAAGGAGTCGGAGTCGACGGATGGTGACCCAAGACCATCAAGAAATTACATACATCCGCCTGCGCATAAATTGCGGCAAGCATCTGCTCGACTTTAGTCAGAGATTTCCCGGAAATCAAGACAACAAACAGATCACTGTTCAAAAATTAAAGAAGAGCTTACAGTACATTTATTATTAAGAAAGAATTGCTTTGATTTCACTTTAAATAACAGTCAATAGTTTGCAACACATTTGTGCTATTTTTCCTTAACAATTTTGAAGTAATTTCAAACCTATTTCAATTTCTATGTTTTCCAAGTAAAAACTAATATTCATATATGTATTTCCCTAACAAATTTTATTCAAGTTTTTCCAGTGAAAGAGATTCTCCCGATCACAGTTGTCATTTGTGATTCCCATTCAGCGACTTAAAGCCCAACACTTTGACACACATGCCACACAAAAAAAAAACTGGGTTCGTGGGGAGTCTGGGGAGTGGAGCTCTTTATTTTTCATTTTTATGCAAATTTCCGCAATGTTCCACTCCAGGCGGCCCCTTCCCCGCCTCCTGTCAGGCATTTGTCAGCATAAAGAAGACATCACGAAGGGGTTTGCCTGGACTGAATGTGGGCTATAGGGTAGGATAGGGGTGGAGCTTGGGGTTTTTGGAGATTTCAGATTAGTACTTGGGAGGCTGGTGGACGATGTAACATTTTGAGTAAGCAAAAAGTTGGAAAAAATACGTGCTTCTTTATATAAACTTATAAACTCTATGTATATCAACTTGTAGTGATTTTTGGAAGCAAATTTTGATTATGTAAACCTCTGGAATAATACTTATAAATATATTTATGATATTTATGAATCTGTTATTAAAAATAACAGTCTAACTAGAAAGCTAAAGAGCCTAGGAAAGCTGCTCTAGATCTTCATTATATTCCTGTCAAGGCATTCGTGGTTCCACATTTCACATCGCCAAGTCTACACATCGTCGTGCTCCGCTAGGATACTTCCTGCCCGTCTGCTGTCACATCTAACTGGTTCATCATGATTAACAATTCTCCGTCGGCCTCTGCCTCTGTCTCTGCCCTCCCAGGCATCCTTCGGTGCTTTCATTATTGCCCCATCCTCTTCGTTCCTTGCCTCTGCCTCCCCACACTCTGACACAAATAAAAAAATAATAGTTTATATAAGAAAACATATGTGGAAAAACAAGGAAGAACGTTTGGGCTAGAAAGGATGCTAACCCTTAAAATAAAAACAAGCTTAGCTTATTTTTCAGCAGGAATCAAACTGCTAAAGATGAAATATAAACACCTCAAAAACTCCAGTTACAAATGGAGAGTAGACCTCATTTCCCTATCCTTAAAAAAATTCCACTCCAGCAAGGAATTCCTGTTCTTGATTCAACCATTTCCGACAGAGCAGGTAAACGTCAAACGTCAGGTGCGAAACGGAATACATGACAGGACTCATCACTATCCTGGCTGTGCCATCGGCTGACCCGATTAACTCCCAGGAGAACGACAGCGGCAACAGCAGAGTGGAAGCCAGAAGGAGCCAGGAGTTAAGCGCAAACTTTGGAACTCGGCTTCCTGCAGGAGCGGCAGGAAGAGCTGAATGAAAATGTTAAGCCATTTAGATAGCAAAAACTGCCGAGAGATGAAACTTTGTGGACATAGCCAGGCGCAGGCAGAATAAACACAGAGAAGGAGGAGCAAGGATTCGGATCCCGGAAGATAAGAAGGGGCGCAAAAGTTCAGCAAAAGGCGAATTAAGTGCAAGGAGTTCCTTCGCCCAAAAAAGGACTTTGACAGCAGAACCAAGAAAGTCCCTAATAATTACACCAAGCCTGTGAGCAGGATTTAAAACGTATCTTAAAGCCCGATCTGGGTAACAAATTGCATTTCATCATCATCAAAACTCAAATTGATTTCACACCGCAAATGGAAAAGCAATCAAATCCCGATGCCAACGAGGATTCTTGACATATATATGTATATATGGATGTGCAAATGTATATAGCAATTTATATAGCAATCCGATTGCATTGAATATATGCAGAGGTAAGCTTAAAATTTAATTAACAGTCTCTGGTCGAGGCTTCTCACTTGACGCCGATTAAAGGCTTGCAACGACACAGTGAAAAATGTTGTGTTATAATTTGTTATATTACATTTTTAATAAGAGTTTCAGTATGTTTTTAAAAGTATTTTTAAGGAATTTGGTTCCTGGAAAATGAATCCGTTTTGGGGGATTCTCTCAATCTTTTAAAATGTTGCATTTTGAGAACTTCTATGATTTCTTTACCAGTGCACCCTTGCCACCATGAGGTTCAATGTCGAAACCTCTTCTCTTCGAGGCTCTCCACTTCCAAAATTAGTCCTAGGTCGCCCAGACCCGAATCCTGCCCAGCTAAGCGACCTTAGACGCCGCCGCCTGCCGCTCCGCTCCTTCCGTTCGTTCGTTCGTTTGTCTGTCGAATGGCCTGCCCATTAAGTGCCACGCCCAATGCCCTTTGCCCCCTGTCCCCTGTTCTTTGCCCCCTCAGGCATTCCACGTCCCACGTCCTGCGTCCTTTTGCGTGCTCAAGTTGAAATCCAAGCAAATGAAGCACAGATAACAACGACGACAACAACCACAACAGAACAACGAGTAATGAACGCCTTTGGCCACGTTGATTAAGGACAAGTGCAGAAAATTCGTTTCGTTTCGTTTGAAATTTTTGAGGTTGCCCCCAAAAAAAAGCAAGTAGAAAAATAAAAAAAACGTTTCATATGCAAATCGGTAATTGTTTCCGCTTTGCATTGACCCACTTGGAGCTGTTAGGCTGCTTACATATCGGTAATCTTTCAGCTTAAAGGAAGTGAAATTTGCGGAAACAGCAGCTAGAGATTTGAATTCTCTGGCGATTTCAGTAGCTAATCGGTGGCTTCCCTACTTACTAATAAAAATAAGAATTAGAATTAATAAAAATTTCAAAATTTATCAAATAATTGGTTTATATTGAAGCAATACGTTTCAGTTTTTTCAGCTTATATTTGTAAAATCCTGTTTAGAAAATATTTCATAGCATACTTTCCAGATCCAGAAACAAAGATTTCAAATCTGGAAAGATTTAAATATATTCCAAATAAATTCCCTTCTAATTAATTTAATTCTTTGAAACCATTTGAAACTACTTTTCTTCAACTCCAATGCCAGTTTTTTGAATCAAGTTAAGGAGCTTTGGTTTCTATAAAAACCTGAGGAGCAAATGACTTGGTAATCTCCATTTAACCGAATAAATATATAGAGCAGGATGAGAACTAAAGGTGGAAACAAAAGCCAGAAGCAATTCCATATCAGCTAAAATCAGCCGATGGAAATTTCCTTCGTGATTTTAAGTGATTTAGCATGGAAAACGGGGAAAAGAGAATGGCCAAAAATGGGCGAAATAAACTTTTGTAAATACTTCCGTTCAACATTGACCCACTTGGTGGGTGGTGGGTGAGGTGGTGCCGTAGCTTTGTGTGTGAGTGTTTTCTCTTTTTTTTTGTTTTTGTTTTTGTTCCAAACTAATTGGCTGACCAAAAGGCATATGGCTAAGCGGAATATATATACATATTTGGCTCGAAAGTTGCACCCAAAACCGAAACGAACGTGATGCGGCGGCGGCGGCGGCACCGCACTCATTGGGTAATCACCTGGCCAGGGCCTACCCTCTCTCCTCTCCCCTTTCCACCTTGTCCAGTCCCAGTCCCAGTCCAAGTCCCATTTAAGCACATTAGCGCTGATTATAACGGCATTTACATCACACAGCAGCTACATTTTTGAGGGTTGCTGCTGACAGGGGCTGCAGGCGGACGAACACATGGCGTATGCGTAATCCAAACGAATCACCAAGTATTCAAAGTATTCAAGTACTCAGTATCCAGTATCCAAAACGCAACGAAGCGCATAAAAAATGAAATCTGCCAGCGAAAAATTTAAGTCTCTATTTCTCCTGGAAAATATATAATGATATTGACCAGAAAAGTTGAAAAATCGGAAACCAAACAAAGTGAAAAATATTATCGTCGAAACCTACTTATAAATATCACTGGTTAATCGAATAATTTATAAAGATGCTTCAATTATCAATGGACAAAATCCAATTACAGTTTATAAATAAGACGTTAGTTAGTTAGTTGAAAGCCTTTTCCCTGACCTTCTCTTCAAAAGAAACTTTGTAAATTAACTCAAATTGCCTTACAGTTCCATTATCAAGAATCGAATTTAATTGAATGATTTAAAAAAAAAAAATCTCAATTTGAGTTAATAAATAAAATGTGAGGGGCTCAGGCTAAAGATAGCTGACAATAAAAACAAAAAAGCAACCCTTTTTTAATTGAGAAATAAAACACAAGAGAAAGGCAGGCAATTTGTGCCCTCAATCGATTACGATTCCGATTTAGAGAGGCTTATTTATAGATCAGCTAGAGTAGGGAATTTGTTATTTTCATTTGCAATCATGGACATACATTTTCCACATTTTCCACGCACAGATTTCCCGGAAAGAACTGGCCTCTGATCCCCAGGCATAGCTCTTTCCAGCTCATTTCGTGGAACAAATCGAATCGAATGAAAACTTTTGTGCAACTTTTTTTTTTTTGGCAGTCATTGGAGCGATCTATGGCAGAGACTTTAGTGTTTTGTTGTTGTTGTTGCCTTGGCAAGCAGAAAGTGCACATGGAAAATGTAACATCTCACACACACGCTGGCACAACTCGCATGTGCTTTCTACTTCAGTGCGTACCACGTTGCGTATGCGCGCTATTTATAAAAATCAATTTCTGCCTTGGCAGCAAATAGCAAAAAAGCAGAAAGCAAGAAAGCAAAAGCAAAGGCACCCAAGAAACAGAGGCAGCAACATTGACGACCTGAAAGCAAACAAAACAGCAAACAAACAACGCAGCGAAATAAATAAATAAATAAATAATGTTGTTTAAAAGCACAACAATTGCGAATAAAAAAAAAAATAAAATAAAACTGAGGCCGAGTGCTGTATAGGAAGTTGCCTTGGCCAGTTTTGTGTTCCTCTCTGTCTCAGCCAACACACCATTAATTCTCATCCATCTGGCGAGGCTGCTGTCTTCGCTTTTTGGCCACATGTACACGAGGAATTGTTAATACAAAACGCATAAATCCCACTTAAACCTTATAATTATTAGTATCCTGGTTATTTTTCTATTTTTTATTATTCGAAATTAACAGAAAAACATGATCTTGAGTAAATAATTCCCCTAAAGCACACTTCAAGTGGCATTCGTTAGCCCGTAAAAACACTCCTGGGTCTTGTGCTCACTAATGATTCATAATAAGATTGGAATACATCATGTTTATATGTCGGTTTCCAGATGATGATGATTATGATTAACATAAGGAACAGCAGCAGTTTCCCTTCGCTTTTCCTTTCTTATCTTTCACGTTTTCCCTTTTCACTTGCCCTCGAATTTCCCTCAAAGAAACAAACAACAATGACAAACTGCAAAGGCACAGAAAACAGAAAACAAAAAAGAATAAAGGAAGAAGAACAAGTTTTCCACGGGGGCGGAAAAGACGTAAGGGCGCCGAGCGAGGGGAGATCAAGTAAAAGAGAGAGAATCTTATAAAATAAACATTTATTTTTAGCATATAGCATTTGCTGTGGCTGATTCTGCTTCTGCTGCTGCTTCAGCTTGTGTTGCTTTTGCTTTTGTTTAAATTTTTGTTGCTTTCCTTTCTTTCTTTCTGACTGCCGGCCTGGCCTGGCAAATTGGAAAATGGAAAACTCAAAAAAGCAAACGGCAACGGGAGGGAGGTAGGGGGTAGGAGAGAAAGAGAGCAGCATGGCGCTCGGCCAGCCACTGAGAATGCCAGCAGCAGCAGCAGCAGCACACACACACACACACACTCACTGGCAGCGCTTCCGCTTTCCCACTTTCCCCGCAGAGCCATCGATTTTGTAAGCAGTTCCCTTCCTGCGTTCCCCCACATTTCCCCCCAGACCCTCCTCCCAGCTCCTCCAACTGCACTCATTTGGCTTGGATTCGCCTGGCCGTCGTCGTCGTTGTCGTCGTCGACGTGGTTGTTGTCGTCGTCGTCATCGCCTTTGGCCATTTATCGAGCGATGTAACTGCAAAAACTATAACAAGCCCAGGAATGCCGACGGAATAAGAACAAAAGCGTCATCCAAATTAGTCCCTATGATCAACGCAGGGAATTTTATTTAGTTTTTGAAAAGTTTAAGAAAGTATTTAGGTTTTCAAAAATGTTATATTTGGACGTTTATGTTTGTAAACATCATGTTAAAGTGTTCATAACTCTTCCTACATATACTAGGGAAGAGGCCACAGGAGTGTCTATCTTTCAAAGCTAAGGTCAAGCTTTATCCTTTCTAGTTTAAAATACAGGAATCATTATATGGTAAGTTCCTTTAACTTATCATTAAAGGTACAAATATAATTTCTCAATATATTTACTTTGAAACAATTCTGTACACTTTTAAACTGAAACATTATTAATTCTTAATAAAAGAAGCATATATTTACTATATTTTATTACATTTTTCTTATATTGTATATAAAGTATATACACGGAATAGTAGTTTTTGAGGAAATATCAACAAATATTATATTCTTCAAGATTAAATAAATAAAAATGGTAAATAAACACATTTCTCTAATATTTAACATCAAGTTTCATATGAAATTGAAATTTAATTGATGCCAACACATAAACATTTTCCCTTACTTTATAAAACTCAAACAAATCAATCAAGAATTTGAAAAAAAAACCCACAATTTTACCACAAGTTTATTTCGAAATAATAAAATTCCAAAATTCCATTGAAAAGTGCAGGAGGAAAGAAAAACTTTCGCAAAAAGGGGTTGGTTGAGAGGGGGAAGGTGGCCTTTGCGTTGCTATATCTGCCAGTGCAAATTCCATTTTATTTACTTGAAGCTTTTGCTTAATTAGCGCCTCGTTATGATTGTTGTCGTGGACACCGGACGGCGAACGGACGGCCGATGGACGACGGCAGGCGGAAGCTTTAGCCAATTGTTGTCTCCCAGTCTCCCCCGCAGAACCCCTCCCCAATCCCCGCCAGAAATCCCGAACCAGCGCGAACCATTACTGACATTGCTGATTCATTTGTCTTACGTCTTGGCATTATTTCCCTTTGGCTCTGTAAGACGTTTTTCCAACTTATCTTATCGCCAATAATTGGAAGAAGCGCCCACACACACACTTTTGCTGGCGTTTGTGTGCATATAGCTTTGGTGACCTTAAAAATAGCCATTCCATATTCCATATTGACAACAACAACAAAAGCAACAATAACAACAACAATTCCAATAACAAAACTACAAGAATACCAACAATTCCAACAACAACAACAATTTCAAGAACAAAAACAATTCCAACAATAACAAAAATTCCAACAACAAAAACAATTTCAACAATAACAACAATTCCAACAACAACAATTCCAACAAAAAGAAGTGGAAGATAGCACGACGACAAGTCAACGGGAAGGAACAAAGACAACGGAGCATACATGGCGTATGAGTAATGAGCGCTGTACACATTTTCCTGACGCGATTGGATGGCTTGTTTCGGTCGCAACTCGATTCAATTCCATATTCAACAACGAAGGCCCTCGATTAACCCAATTTTGCGTCTGCCTCTTGCCACTTGCCAAAGATCGCTTCCATTTTGGGCGTAATTTATGGATGGTCAAGTGAATGTGGCCCAAGGAACCGACAAAGAATTATGTGTAAGCAGAGTAACATTTTCTTAAAGATAATTATACAAAATATATATGAGATATATACAAAGAGATATTCCTTGCATTATGTAAGGGCCTGTGGGCATCTTCTTCCCCATTAATTCCCCGCCCAGAGCCTCGTATTTACACAATTGTTCAACTGGCAACACAATCCCTTTTCGGGCCACAACAATTGTTTAAACATTTGCATTGACTATTTGCTAATTAACAATCATAACAATAACATCGAGAGGGAGAGAGAGAGAGCCGTAAGAAAAGCAATATCCCATCCCCTTAGCCCCCCGTTGGCTGGACTCCTTAAAGATTCGAGGGCGGCGGCAAAAAAAAAGCATTTTATATTTTCATTTAATTTACATTTCGCCTTGAAAGTTGTTGTTTTTGGTGTCATGTTCTTAACGGGTGTCGTTGGCGTTTGTTGTTCTTATTGTTCTTGTGATTATTATTGTTGTTTTTATTTTTAACACCCTAACAAAAGTGAAAAATACAGGGGAAGTATGTCAACTGTTGAAATTAGCAAACTTTTATTTTGCGGGGAAAAAATAGATAGAGGAAAAGGAAAGCCAAGAGTGATGGTAAAATTATAGAACTAGATTCCGGCTTAACTTACAAATTTGTATAAAATATAAAGATAAAGTAAAGTTTTTGAGAGAAATGAAAAGATTTTTAAACCAAATTCGTGTTCTTCTCATCTCAAAAATCCCCCCTTTTTACCAATTTTACTAAAGTTCCTAAATTTAAAATAACAAATAATAAACACACGAAAATGGAAAAGATATTTTTAATTCTCCAACTTTGACCCTCACTTTGCTTTTGTTTTGTTTTGTTCATTGAATTTTCACCTTTTTGCCGCTGTTTAATTTTTCAACATCATTCTGGGACAGTTGAGGGCAGGTGTGTGGGTGGCGTTGGTCAGGTGTGGGTGTGGCATTGAAACTGCTGTCCAACGCAGGTGTTTCACCCCCCTTTAAACCCACCCCGTGAGGCCATGGCAAAAATTAATTGAAATTTCATGAGTTTCGTTTGAATAGATGATTCGATTTGCTGTTAAATGCAACTGACATTTTGCCTTTTGAATGTTTCAATGTATCAATGTTCAGTGAGTTGAGTTGAGTCTCTGTGAAATTCAGATCCTTTTCCAGCTAAAGAAACCGCATTTGATAATGATGCGGGCAAGAAACGCCCAAGTCATTTGTTTGCCATTTGCCACTAACACCACCATTACCACCCACCTGGCGCTACCTTTTCGCCCGGTTAAAGGTCAAGGCACATGGCAGAATTTATTTCACCCCATTCTGACCATTCTGACCGAACTTCTTGGGGCTTAAAAATAAGCCGAAGAAATGCCTCAAATTCAGTGCGGCGGCCGCCACGTGCTGTTCAAGGAGGAAGGAAGCCGGGGCAATGGGCATTCGTCCTGATGGAGTGGCAGGTGTAAGGCATTCGAAAAGTTGAGCAATTGAGGTAAACTAGTGCAAGGTCAGTTGACAGCAAGAAAATAGTTTATTGAATACAAAATTGGCACTAAAAACTTTATGAATGGGTGAGAAATAACTTTCGTCAAGGTGCAATAAATCAAAGTACTACAGAATACTGCAAATATTTAGAGAAATAACACAAAGGAAATATTTTTTGAAATATTAATAAAGGAAAATGAAAGAAAATCCCTTGGAAAATCCCACACTGTTTCGGTGTCAATTGCATAAAGGCAACTTTATAAAATGAAACTCAACACGTTCGGACACACGGACACACACACAATGCTGCTTTTGAAACCTGATGGAAACTTTTGTGCAAACGGAAACTATGTCTAAATTGCATGCTCTATTTTATTTATATTTTATTTTCCGGCCAGAACGGAGCTCGCCTTTGTGCTTTGTGCGGCAATTAGAGACAAATTGGTTTCATTGCTCTCAGTCCTCTCACTCCTTTGCTCCTTGGCTCCTTTGCTCCCTCCCCCTTAAGCGGCTTAAAGCGAACTTTGCCTGAAGCTGGTCCTTCTGACTTTCCTCGTCCGCATCGATGAAATGAGGGCCAAGTCATGTTTTATGCAGCAGCAGCAGCAGATTGCGACATCTGGCTCCAACTGCTCACTGCTCACCACTGACCCCCTGACACCCTTAGCAACTCTTTATTTCTTCGGCACAAACTTTGTTGATTTATATTTTCATAGCTCTCTCTCTGGCTCATGAAATTTGCAGCAAGCAGCAGCAGCAGCAGCAGCAGCAGGAGCAGGAGGAGAAAGGACTCGGACTCGGACTGGGATGTCGTGTAATGCCAATGGGCATTAAAATTGCATGCGCACAAAAGTATGCAATGGACACGGGGCATGCGGAGAAGGGGTTAAAGGGGTTTAACCCCCGAGTAAGGTAAGGGGTAAACTACGGCTACAAAATGTGCCAGCAATTAGAGCAACTCAGAAAAGAGGAGAGAGCAAAGCAAAAAAATAAAGGACACTCTGCTAAATTCATAAGCAAAAAAAAATTTTAATTTAAAACCTAGATTTAACTGGTAGAAACTATATAAACTATAAACCGTTTGTTAGAAATATAAAGTCTAATGTGTAAATAACAGAAAACTGCGACAATTGTGCGCTTTAAGTGTGTGTGTGTGTTTGCCTGCACCATAAATCATGTGGAACACACACACACATACACTCATATGAGAATACAAACACACATTTTGTGACGTCAAAGACTCGAAGGGGGGCGGTGGGGCGTTGGGGCGTTAACTGCGTTGGCGTTGGCAAAAAAAATGTGTGTTGTTGTTCATGTTGCAAGGTGCGAAAGCACCCACACGAAGCTGAAACACCTGAAAAAGGTATGAAACCCTAATTGCTTTGAACTTCAACACACATGCAAAAAGCAAAAAAAAAAAAAAAA